>CM040818.1:29002247-29209747 GCA_022828995.1 Vimba vimba | reverse complement strand
ATAAACTCTGAACTCTTAAACTCATTTAAACTTATAAACTCTAAACTCATTTAAACTTATAAACTCTAAACTCAAAAACTCGTACACTTATAAACTCATCAATCTATACATTTATAAACTCTAAACTCATAAACTCTGAGTGTGTGTGTGTGTGTGTGTGTGTGTGTCTGAGCGAGTGTGTGAGAGAGAGTGTGTGTGTCTGTGTGTGAGCGTGTCTGTGTATGTGTGAGAGCGAGTTAGTGTGTGTGTGTATGTGCGTGTGTATGTGTGTGAGAGAGAGAGAGAGTGTGTGTGTGTGTGTGTGTGTGCGTGTGTGAGTGTATGTCCGTGTGTGTGTGTGTGTGTGTGTGTGTGTGTGCATGTGTGAGTGTATGTCCGTGAGTGAGTGTATGTGCGTGAGTGTGTGTGTGTGTGTGTGAGAGAGAGTTAGCGAGGGTGTGTGCGCGTGTGTGTGTGAGAGAGTGTGTGTGTCTATGTGTGTGAGCGTGACTGTGTTTGTGTGAGAGCGAGTTAGTGTGTGTGTGTGTGTGTGTGTGAGACAGTGAGCATGTCTGTGTGTGTGTGTGTGTGTGTGTTAGTGAGGGTGTGTGTGTGTGTGAGTTAGTGAGAGTGTGTGTGTCTGTGTGTGAGTGAGTGTATGTGCGTGAGTGAGTGTGTGTGTGTGTGAGTTAGTTAGTGTGTGTGTGTGTGTATGTGTGTGTGAGAGAGAGTGTGTGTGTCTATGTGTGTGTATGTGTGTGTGTGTGTGTGAGAGAGTTAGTGAGAGTGTGTGCATGTGTGTGTGTGTGAGAGAGTGTGTGTGTCTATGTGTGTGAGCGTGTCTGTGTATGTGTGAGAGCGAGTTAATGTGTGTGTGTGTGTGTGTGTGTGTGAGACAGTGAGCATGTATGTGTGTGTGTGTGTGTGTGTGTGTTAGTGAGGGTGTGTGTGTGTGAGTTAGTGAGGGTGTGTGTGTCTGTGTGTGAGTTAGTTAGTGTGTGTGTGTGTGTGTGTGTGTGTGTGAGAGAGTGTGTGTGTCTATGTGTGAGTGTATGTGTGTGTGTGTGTGTGTGTGAGAGAGTGTGTGTGTCTGTGTGTGTGAGAGAGAGAGAGAGAGAGAGAGAGTGTGTGTGTGTGTGTGTGTGAGTGTGTGCGTGTGTATGTGTGTGAGAGAGAGAGTGTGTGTATGTGTGTGAGATAGTGAGCGTGTGTGTGTGTGTGTGTGTGTGTGTGTGTGTGTGTGTGTGCATGTGTGAGTGTATGTCCGTGAGTGAGTGTATGTGCGTGAGTGTGTGTGTGTGTGTGTGAGAGAGAGAGTTAGCGAGGGTGTGTGTATGTGAGAGAGTGTGTGTGTCTATGTGTGTGAGCGTGTCTGTGTATGTGTGAGAGCGAGTTAGTGTGTGTGTGTGTGTGTGTGTGTGTGAGACAGTGAGCATGTCTGTGTGTGGGTGTGTGTGTGTGTGTGTGTGTGTGTGTGTGTGTGTGTGTGTGTGTGTGTGTGAGTTAGTGAGGGTGTGTGTGTGTGTGTGTGTGTGTGTGAGTTAGTGAGAGTGTGTGTGTCTGTGTGTGAGTGTGAGTGTGTGTGTGTGTGTGTGAGTTAGTTAGTGTGTGTGTGTGTGTGTGTGTGTGTGTGTGTGTGTGTCTATGTGTGTGTGTGTGTGTGTGTATGTGCGTGAGTGTGTCTGTGTGTGTGTGTGTGTGTGTGTGTTAATGAGCTTGTCTGTGTGTGTGTGTGTGTGTGTGTGTGTGAGTTGGTTAGTGAGTGTGTGTGTGAGAGAGATAGTGTGTGTGTGTGAGAGAGAGTGAGAGTCTGTGCGTGCGTGCTTGTGTGTGTGTATGTCGAAAATTTAAATCTAAACACCTTGAAGACTAAACCAAACTGCCGTTCTATATACTATATGAGCCATTGAGACTCATTTAAACTAATGAACTCTAAACTCAAAACGTGTGTGTGTGTGTGAGAGAGAGAGAGAGAGCGTGTGTGTCTATGTGTGAGTGTGTGTGTGTGTGTGTGTGTGTGTGTGTAAACTCAAAAACTCGTATCTCATTTAAACTTAAAAACTTGTACACTTATAAACACTTATAACACTTATAAACTCTAAACTCATATAAACTCTGAGTGTGTGTGTGTGTGTGTGTGTGAGAGAGAGTGTGTGCCTATGTGCGTGAGTGTGTGTGTGTGTGTGTGTGTGAGTTAATGAGCTTGTCTGTGTGTGTGTGAGTGAGTTAGTGAGTGTGTGTGTGAGAGAGATAGTGTGTGTGTGTGAGAGAGAGTGAGAGTCTGTGTGTGCGTGCTTGTGTGTGTGTGTGTGTATGTCGAAAATGTAAATCTAAACACCTTGAAGACTAAACCAAACTGCCGTTCTATATACTATATGAGCCATTGAGACTCATTTAAACTAATGAACTCTAAACTCAAAACGTGTGTGTGTGTGTGTGTGTGTGTGTGAGAGAGAGAGCGTGTGTGTCTATGTGTGAGTGTGTGTGTGTGTGTGTGCGTGCATGTGTGAGTGTATGTGCGTAAGTGTGTATGTGTGTGAGAGAGAGTGTGTGTGAGTTAGTGAGTGTGTGTGTGTGAGTTAGTGAGCATGTCTGTGTGTGTGTGTGTGTGTGTGGGTGGGTGTGTGCGTGTGTGAGTGTATGTCCGTGTGAGAGTGTGAGAGAGAGAGAGAGAGAGAGAGAGAGAAAGAGAGTGTGTGTGTGTGTGTGTGTGTGTGTGTGTGTGTGTGTGTTTAAACTCATTTAAAACTTATAAACTCTAAACTCAAAAACTCTTACACTTATAAACTCATCAATTTATACACTTATAAACTCTAAACTCATAAACTCTGAGTGTGTGTGTGTGTGTGAACACACACACACACACACACACACACACTCTAAACTCATTTAAACTTATAAACTCAAAACTCAAAAACACGTAAACTACTTTAAACTTCAAACCACTTTAAACTTCTTAAGTTTAAAGCTTCCAGCTCCCAAGCAACTCCATAGCAACCAAACCTGAGTACCCTAGCAACCGTTTTGCAAGACCTATATCTCTGTATCAGAACATCGTATAGAGATGAGGTTTGGCTCTTTTGACTCATGCTAGCAAACAGCACTTCCAACATGCTACACATGCTAGCAGTGAATAGCTACATGCTAATAGCGATTAGTTAAGTGCTAAATCATGCCAAGATCATGCAAAGAACTCTATCAAAACTCCATAGTAACCATCTGTGACAACTACCAACCACCTAGTAACACCATAGCAACCACCCAGAACACCCTAGCAACCGCCTAGCAACCACCCAGAATACCTTAGCAACCGCCTAGCAACACCATAACAACCACTCAGAACACCCTAGCAACCGCCTAGCAACCACCAAGAATACCCTAGCAACACCATAGCAACCCCCCAGAACACCCTAGCAACCGCCTAGCAACACCATAGCAACCACCCAGAACACCCTAGCAACCGCCTAGCAACCACCAAGAACACCCTAGCAACCACCTAGCAACACCATAGCAACCACCCAGAACATCCTAGCAACCGCCTAGCAACCACCCAAAACACCCTAGCAACCGCCTAGCAACACCATAGCAACCACCCAGAACCACCTAGCAACACCCTAGCAACCACCCAGAACCGCCTAGCAACCACCTAGCAACCAACCAGAATACCCTAGCAACCACCTAGCAACACCCTAGCAACCACCCAGAAAACCCTAGCAACCATCCAGAATACCCCAGCTACCACCTAGCAACCACCCAGAACACCTTAGCAACCCACTAGAAACACCCTAGCAACTTTTTAACTTTAAACTACTTCAAACTTTAAACTACTTTAAACTTCAAACTAATTTAAACTTTAAACTAAAAACTTCAAACTACTTTAAACTTTAAACTTCATACTTTAAACTAAATTAAACGTTAAACTAAATTAAACTTCAAACTACTTTAATCTTCAAACTACTTTAAACTTTAAACTTTCCAGTCCAAACTTTCTCAAGCCAACTTAAAGTTTGTCTCGACGAACTTTTTAATCTAGTTAAGTTGGCTTGGAGAGCCAATTTACTGAAATCCTATTTAAACTTATTATTATTATTATTATTATTATTCTTCTGAGACTAAAAATTTCTATATCAAACTCCTCCTAGAGCTTTCACTCTACATACTCCAAACTCGGCTCAGACACTCAAACTTTTCTGACCAAGTGTGCTATATCTTTTCAGACTGATCGGACTTACGGTTTTCCTAAAAATGACGATCAAAACTCGAAAAAACTCATTCAAAAACTCCCATTGACTTACATTGGGGAGTTCTAAAAAATTCAAACCGACGAAAATTCAAATCAAAATACCTTGAAGACTAAACCAAACTGCCGTTCTATATACTATATGAGCTAATCTAATCTAATGAGAAACTAATCTTTCTCTTTTTTTCTTTCTTTCTTTCTTTCTTTCTTTCTTTCTTTCTTTCTTTCTTTCTAACTAATCTTTCTTTCTTTCTTTCTTTCTTTCTTTCTTACTAATCTCTTTCTTTCTTTCTTTCTTTCTTTCTTTATTTCTTTCTTTCTTTCTTTCTTTCTAACTAATCTTTCTTTCTTTCTGTCTTTCTTTCTTTCTAACTAATCTTTTTCTTTCTTTCTTTCTTTCTTTCTTTCTTTCTTTCTTTCTTTCTTTCTAATTAATCTTTTTCTTTCTTTCTTTCTTTCTTTCTTTCTTTCTTTATTTCTTTCTTTCTAACTAATCTTTCTTTCTTTCTTTCTTTCTTTCTAACTAATCTTTCTTTCTTTCTGTCTTTCTTTCTTTCTTTCTTTCTAACTAATCTTTCTTTCTTTCTGTCTTTCTTTCTAACTAATCTTTTTCTTTCTTTCTTTCTTTCTTTCTTTCTTTCTTTCTTTCTTTCTTTCTTTCTAACTAAACTTTCTTTCTTTCTATCTAACTAATCCATCTTTCTTTCTAATTAATCTATCTTTCTTTCTAACTAATCTTTCTTTCTTTCTTTCTAGCAACTTTCTTCTTCTTTTAAAGAAGTTCTTTTAAACTACTTCAAACTTTGAACTACTTTAAGCTTTAAACAACTTTAAACTTCAAACTATTTTAAACTAATTTAAACTTCAAATTATTTTAAACTAATTTAAACTTCAAGCTAAGTTAAACTTTAAACTAACATACATAACTTATAACATAACTCTCACCCATTTAATTTAAACTAATGAACTCTAAACTCATACACTTATAAACTAATTAATTTATAAACTCATGAATTCATAGACTTATGAACTCTTAAACTCATAAATTAATAAACTCTGAACTCTTAAACTCATTTAAACTTATAAACTCTAAACTCATTTAAACTTATAAACTCTAAACTCAAAAACTCGTACACTTATAAACTCATCAATCTATACATTTATAAACTCTAAACTCATAAACTCTGAGTGTGTGTGTGTGTCTGAGTGAGTGTGTGAGAGAGAGTGTGTGTGTCTGTGTGTGAGCGTGTCTGTGTATGTGTGAGAGCGAGTTAGTGTGTGTGTGTATGTGCGTGTGTATGTGTGTGAGAGAGAGAGAGTGTGTGTGTGTGTGTGTGCGTGTGTGAGTGTATGTCCGTGTGTGTGTGCATGTGTGAGTGTATGTCCGTGAGTGAGTGTATGTGCGTGTGTGTGTGTGTGTGTGTGTGTGTGTGTGAGAGAGAGTTAGCGAGGGTGTGTGCGCGTGTGTGTGTGAGAGAGTGTGTGTGTCTATGTGTGTGAGCGTGTCTGTGTTTGTGTGAGAGCGAGTTAGTGTGTGTGTGTGTGTGTGTGTGTGTGTGTGTGTGTGTGAGACAGTGAGCATGTCTGTGTGTGTGTGTGTGTGTGAGTTAGTGAGAGTGTGTGTGTCTGTGTGTGAGTGAGTGTATGTGCGTGAGTGAGTGAGTGTGTGTGTGTGTGTGTGTGTGTGTGTGTGAGAGAGAGTGTGTGTGTCTATGTGTGAGTGTATGTGTGTGTGTGTGTGTGTGTGTGTGAGTGAGAGTTAGTGAGAGTGTGTGCGTGTGTGTGTGTGAGAGAGTGTGTGTGTCTATGTGTGTGAGCGTGTCTGTGTATGTGTGAGAGCGAGTTAATGTGTGTGTGTGTGTGTGTGTGTGTGTGAGACAGTGAGCATGTCTGTGTGTGTGTGTGTGTGTGTGTGTGTGTGTGTGTTAGTGAGGGTGTGTGTGTGTGTGTGAGTTAGTGAGGGTGTGTGTGTCTGTGTGTGAGTTAGTTAGTGTGTGTGTGTGTGTGTGTGAGAGAGAGTGTGTGTGTCTATGTGTGTCTGTGTGTGTGTGTATGTGCGTGAGTGTGTCTGTGTGTGTGTGTGTGTGTGTGTTAATGAGCTTGTCTGTGTGTGTGTGTGTGAGTTGGTTAGTGAGTGTGTGTGTGAGAGAGATAGTGTGTGTGTGTGAGAGAGAGTGAGAGTCTGTGCGTGCGTGCTTGTGTGTGTGTATGTCGAAAATTTAAATCTAAACACCTTGAAGACTAAACCAAACTGCCGTTCTATATACTATATGAGCCATTGAGACTCATTTAAACTAATGAACTCTAAACTCAAAACGTGTGTGTGTGTGTGTGTGTGAGAGAGAGAGAGAGAGCGTGTGTGTCTATGTGTGTGTGTGTGTGTGTGTGTGTGTGTAAACTCAAAAACTCGTACACACTCATTTAAACTTATAAACTCTTAACTCAAAAACTTGTACACTTATAAACTCTAAACTCATATAAACTCTGAGTGTGTGTGTGTGTGAGAGAGAGTGTGTGTCTATGTGCGTGAGTGTGTGTGTGTGTGTGTGTTAATGAGCTTGTCTGTGTGTGTGTGAGTGAGTTAGTGAGTGTGTGTGTGTTAGAGAGATAGTGTGTGTGTGTGAGAGAGAGTGAGAGTCTGTGCGTGCGTGCTTGTGTGTGTGTGTATGTCGAAAATTTAAATCTAAACACCTTGAAGACTAAACCAAACTGCCGTTCTATATACTATATGAGCCATTGAGACTCATTTTAAACTAATGAACTCTAAACTCAAAACGTGTGTGTGTGTGTGTGAGAGAGAGAGAGAGCGTGTGTGTCTATGTGTGAGTGTGTGTGTGTGTGTGTGTGTGTGTGTGTGTGTGTGAACAAAAACTCGTACACACTCATTTAAACTTATAAACTCTTAACTCAAAAACTTGTACACTTATAAACTCTAAACTCATATAAACTCTGAGTGTGTGTGTGTGTGTGAGAGAGAGTGTGTGTCTATGTGCGTGAGTGTGTGTGTGTGTGTGTGTGTGTGTGTGTGTGTGAGTTAATGAGCTTGTCTGTGTGTGTGTGTGTGTGAGTGAGTTAGTGAGTGTGTGTGTGAGAGAGATAGTGTGTGTGTGTGTGAGAGAGAGTGAGAGTCTGTGCATGCGTGCTTGTGTGTGTGTGTGTGTATGTCGAAAATTTAAATCTAAACACCTTGAAGACTAAACCAAACTGCCGTTCTATATACTATATGAGCCATTGAGACTCATTTAAACTAATGAACTCTAAACTCAAAACGTGTGTGTGTGTGTGTGTGTGTGTGTGTGAGAGAGAGAGCGTGTGTGTCTATGTGTGAGTGTGTGTGTGCGTGCATGTGTGAGTGTATGTGCGTAAGTGTGTATGTGTGTGAGAGAGAGTGTGTGTGAGTTAGTGAGTGTGTGTGTGTGAGTTAGTGAGCATGTCTGTGTGTGTGTGTGTGTGTGTGTGTGTGTGTGTGTGTGTGTGTGTGTGGGTGGGTGTGTGCGTGTGTGAGTGTATGTCCGTGTGAGAGTGTGTGAGAGAGAGAGAGAGAGAGAGAGAGAGAGCGAGAGAGAGAGAGAGAGAAAGAGAGTGTGTGTGTGTGTGTGAGTGTATGTGTCTATGTGTGTGAGTGTATGTGAGTTAATGAGCGTGTCTGTGTGTGTGAGTGTGTGCATTTATGAGTGTATGTGCGTGTGTGTATGTGTGTGAGAGAGAGAGAGTGTGTGTGAGTTAGTGTGTGTGTGTGTGTATGTGAGTGAGTTAGTGAGCATGTCTGTGTGTCTGTGTGCATGTGTGAGTGTATGTCCGTGAGTGTGTGTGTGTGAGTGAGTGAGTGTGTGCATGAGTGTGGGTGTATGTGCATAAGTGTGTGTGTGTGCGTGTGTGAGAGAGAGAGTTAGTGAGCGTGTCTGTGTGTAAAATTTAAACTAACAAACTCATCTGTCGATCTACTTCAAACTAATTTAAACTTTAAACTACTTTAAACTTCAAACTACTTTAAACTTCAAAAACTACTTTACACTTCTTTAAACTTCAAACTAATTTAAACTTTAGACTAATTTAAACTTCAAACTAATTTAAACTTTAAACTACTTTAAACTTCAAACTTCTTCAAACTTTCTGGTCCGGCTTTCTCAAGCCAACTTAAAGTTTGTCTCGACGAACTTTTTAATCTAGTTATTATTATTATTCTGAGACTAAAATTTCTATATTAAACTCCTCCTAGAGCTTTAACTCTACATACTCCAAACTCGGCTCAGACACTCAAACTGATCTGACCAAGTGTGCTATATCTTTTCAGACTGATCGGACTTACGGTTTTCCTAAAAATGACGATCAAAACTCGGAAAAACTCCCATTGACTTACATTGGGGAGTTCTAAAAAATTCAAATCCAGATTCAAACTCACCAACCGACGAAAATTCAAATCAAAATACCTTGAAGACTAAACCAAACTGCCGTTCTATATACTATATTAGCCAATGAGACTCATTTAAACTAATGAACTCTAAACTCATACACTTATAAACTAATTAACTTATAAACTCATGAATTCATAGACTTATGAACTCTTAAACTCATAAATTAATAAACTCTGAACTCTTAAACTCATTTAAACTTATAAACTCTAAACTTATTAAAACTTATAAACTCTAAACTCATTTAAAACTTATAAACTCTAAACTCAAAAACTCTTACACTTATAAACTCATAAATTTATACACTTATAAACTCTAAACTCATAAACTCTGAGTGTGTGTGTGTGTGTGTGTGAACACACACACACACACACACACTAAACTCATTTAAACTTAAACTCTAAACTCAAAAACTCTTACACTTATAAACTCATCAATTTATACACTTATAAACTCTAAACTCATGAACTCTGAGTGTGTGTGTGTGTGTGTGTGTGAACACACACACACACACACACACACACATACACACACACACTCTAAACTCATTTAAACTTAAACTCTAAACTCATTTAAACTTATAAAGTCAAAACTCAAAAACTCATAAACTACTTTAAACTTCAAACCACTTTAAACTTCTTAAGTTTAAAGCTTCCAGCTCCCAAGCAACTCCATAGCAACCAAACTTGAGTACCCTAGCAACCGTTTTGCAAGACCTATATCTCTGTATCAGAACATCGTATAGAGATGAGGTTTGGCTCTTTTGACTCATGCTAGCAAACAGCACTTCCAACATGCTACACATGCTAGCAGTGAATAGCTACATGCTAATAGCGATTAGTTAAGTGCTAAATCATGCCAAGATCATGCAAAGAACTCTATCAAAACTCCATAGTAACCATCTGTGACAACTACCAACCACCTAGTAACACCATAGCAACCACCCAGAACACCCTAGCAACCGCCTAGCAACCACCCAGAATACCTTAGCAACCGCCTAGCAACACCATAACAACCACTCAGAACACCCTAGCAACCGCCTAGCAACCACCAAGAATACCCTAGCAACCACCTAGCAACACCATAGCAACCACCCAGAACACCCTAGCAACCGCCTAGCAACACCATAGCAACCACCCAGAACACCCTGGCAACCGCCTAGCAACCACCAAGAACACCCTAGCAACCACCTAGCAACACCATAGCAACCACCCAGAACATCCTAGCAACCGCCTAGCAACCACCCAGAATACCCTAGCAACCGCCTAGCAACACCATAGCAACCACCCAGAACCGCCTAGCAACACCCTAGCAACCACCCAGAACCGCCTAGCAACCACCTAGCAACCAACCAGAATACCCTAGCAACCACCTAGCAACCACCCAGAAAACCCTAGCAACCGCCTAGCAACCATCCAGAATACCCCAGCTACCACCTAGCAACCACCCAGAACACCTTAGCAACCCACTAGAAACACCCTAGCAACTTTTTAACTTTAAACTACTTCAAACTTTAAACTACTTTAAACTTCAAACTAATTTAAACTTTAAACTAAAAACTTCAAACTACTTTAAACTTTAAACTTCATACTTTAAACTTTAAACTAAATTAAACGTTAAACTAAATTAAACTTCAAACTACTTTAATCTTCAAACTACTTTAAACTTTAAACTTTCCAGTCCAAACTTTCTCAAGCCAACTTAAAGTTTGTCTCGACGAACTTTTTAATCTAGTTTCTATTAATATATGAAAAATATTTGTAGAGAAAATATATTGTTTACATAGACACATTTCATTTATACTATATTTTTATATAAATATGAAAATAATATACTTAGATTAGATCTGAATACTATGGAAGCCCTGAACCGCAACGTAAAAAATAAATAAAAAATAATTCTGTAAAAAAAAAAAAAAAAAATGCTAAAAAAAAAAAAAAATGCTATCATTTCGAGATTAAAGTCGAAACATTTCGAGATTAAAGTCGAACCGCAACGTAAAAAAAAAAAAAAAATTCTGTAAAAAAAAAAAAACATTTCGAGATTAAAGTCGAAATGTTTCGAGAATAAAGTCGAAATGTTTCGAGATTAAAGTCGAAATGTTTTGAGATTAAAGTCGAAATGTTTCGAGATTAAAGTCGAAGGAAACAACGGGATCCGGCCACATGATTGGATACATAATGATTCACTTAAAATGTATCCAGAACGGTGAAGAGGGAATCAGTGCGGTTACTGTTAAGTGTTCTCGACCCAGATAGTGTTGCCTATTATAGACGAGCACGAAAACACGTCAAAAACACTGCCACATAAAGTTTCGATCAGATTGTGAACCTACTCCGGCGGAGTCTGTGTGCTCGTCTATAGGCAACCCCATGGTAATGCATGTTGGTAGATTGGCACCTCGAATTTTCTTTTTGTTGAAAGCCCAGATAAAAGTAAAAAGCTACTATTTTGTGTAGATCCATGTCCGAGGCAGTTCGACTTCACAAGTGCATTTCTTTACACACACACACACACACACACACACACACACACACACACACACACACACACACACACACACACACACAGACAGACAGACAGACAGACAGACAGACACAGACAGACAGACACACAGACACACACAGACACACACAAAATTCAGAATTGGAAACACGCCCTATGCACCAGTGGACGCGCACCGTTATGAATGCACACACACGCAACTTCTACAGAAGACTGTATTCTCTAAACACGTTTCGACTTTATTCTCGAAACGTTTCGACTTTAATCTCGAAATACTAGAAACATTTTTTTTTTTTTTTTTTTTTACGTACTAGAATTTTTTTTTTTTACGGATTTTTTTTTTTTTTAAGGTACTAGATTTTTTATTTTTTTTTGACGGATTTTTTTTTTAACGTTGCGTTTCAGGGCTTCCGTAGAATACACACATTTTAAAACAAAAAAAAATATCACCTGAATTCTGAAATCACAAAGAGAAAGTCGCAATATTACTCCTGTGATTCAAATGATCTTCGTTTAACACAAATGCACATCCAGGTGGCATCTCAGGTGGGAGAGAGGAGAGGAGGAGGTGAGGTGAACAGACCAACTCAACACACACTCAAAAAATGTCTTAAATGATGGTTAAAGTATGTTTATAGTAAAAATAAATAAAAAATAATAAAATGCAGGATTATGAAAATATATATATTTATCTTTAAATGTAGCTTTCTTGTATACACACAAACGTTTGTTAAATAAGAGTTTACTAAGTTGGATAAGATATTTAACTAAGAGATGCACCACTCTACCAAATTCATATAGGTTATTGAACACACGTGTGTATTGACCCCATATCATTTCGTTAGGTTTTGAATCTTCTTCAAATCATACTAATATAAGTTACAATATGAAATAACCTATTGTGAACAAGAAAGGTGATTTAATATGCATTTGTATTGTACATGCTTTTGTTAGGATGCCTCTTTCTGCAGCAGAAAAACAGCACCGATACAGGCAGCGTAGGAATGCTGATTCTGAGAAATGACAAGAGTATTTAGAAAAAGAGAGGGAAAGATGGAGGAGGGACAAAGACGCCAGCAAAAACTGTTACTTCCTATGTTACAAAACATGTGTTTTGTGTGAGCAAAAGTTTGACCAGATTGTTGATTTTGCAGCTCAGTTTGTTAATGGGGAGGCTGCTCTGCTGTTTTTCATCAGATATTCCTGTGAGATGATTTGATTTGACACTGATTGTATTTTTGAGAGGATGCATCAGATAGCATAATTTCATGTTGATGCAAATGAGTTTAGTTTTTAATTCTTTCATAATTTTAATAAAATAACATGTTTTACATGTATGTCTTCAGTGTCATCATTAATTTCCATAATTTTCTATGCCAAATCCACTTACTAACAGTCTAAAAACAAAAATGTCTCCTGAACAGGTATTCTATTGTCAACCCCATTACTCTTAGAATACTATATATATAATACATAAAAATAAAAGCCAAATATAAATAACCTCTTTTAATATGTTAAGTAAAATACAACAATACCCCCCTCAAGTATTTATGATATGATTATAAACATATTACTTTTTGTCATGATTTTTCCCTAAAAACTAAGATACAGTGACATGGCCAATTGCATTTGAGCGTATTCATCCATGTTAAAAAAAGAATTCCTTATTATTTTCATTTACAAACACTCCTAATATAAACAGGGATGATGTATCTTTCATAATATACCAGATTTATTCTAAGTGTCACTTCAAATACTTTAAAATACAATTTGAAGTTTGTAACGGGGTTGACAAAACACACATGTGCATGTTGATTATTTTAGGAAAATAAATACATAAATAAAATAGCCTGAGATGACACCACATATTTTTCTGACAGGTAAGGGTCTACTTAAACCAAATAAGTCCTTAAACACAACAAAAACAATAATTTGAAAATCTGATTTTCAGAATAGAAAATGGCACGTTTTCGTAGAATGATTCATGTGTTGTTTGTTTTCATGCTGCTGATTGTACAGCACTTTGGTCTGCAGGTGCAATTGTAAAGTGCTTTATAAATAAATTAAATAAGTAACTAAAAAGCTATGGATGTTTTTTTTGTTTGTTTGTTTGTTTGTTTTGTTTTTTGTGAATCAAGGTTGTATGCTTATGTGTGTATTTATTTATATGCATGTACAGACCCTTTCTGCCTGACTGTGGAGTTTAAAGGGATAGTTCACCCAAAAATGAAAATTCTGTCATCATTTACTCAACCTCAAGTTGTTCCAAACCTGTATGACTTTCTTTCTTCTCCTGAACACAAAATAAGATATTTTAAAGAAGGTTGGTAATTAAACAGTTGCTGGTCCCCATTGACTTCCACAGTATTTTTTTTTTTCCTACTATGGAAGTCAATGGGGTCCATCAGTCATTTGGTTACCGACTTTCTTCAAAATATCTTCTTTTGTGTTCAGGAGAAGAAAGAAAGTCATACAGGTTTGGAACAACTTGAGGGTGAGTAAATGATGACAGAATTTTCATTTTTGGGTGAACTATCCCTTTAAGCTGTGGTAGTTGTCTCTGGGGGCCTGCACAACAAACTACTCCTGTCTTGATCACTAGTGCAGCCCAATGATTTACATAATGTTAGAACAAATTCAGCTCAGGCAGACCACCACCAATAAATCACACTTGAAGCAATTATGTCACTCACTCCCCATGTAATTAAAACCCAAATGTTTGTTTGTTTGTTTATTTTTTTGCATTTTTGCATTTTGGAGCTTAACATACTTAACACACTTTATGGAAAAGCATTCTTCAAAATTTCTTATTTTTTCCCACAGAAGTAAGTAAGCCATTTGGGTTCAGAACGACATGAATTTGAATAAATGATGACAGACCATCCTCAGTCCATAGGTCACAGCTCCTTTCCAGGCGAACGGCTGAGTCCACCTATGACTGAAAGTCTAGAATCTTCCCCTGTTCCAAACTCTCCTGTAAATGAATGAAGAAGTGTTCCCACAGTGTATTATGATGACAATGGCTTTGGCAGGGAGAGATGAGACACTGGATCAGGCTTTGGATGGCAACGTTGGCAGTTCAGCATAGTCAAGCAAATGTGGATCAGGGGATGCAGCTGAGCCAAGAACCCGGTAACAATATGCTAGCACACTGTACATCAGAGCTTAAGAGCTGTGATTCAGATCATAGAATTGGATGTGACCTGATTGCAGAGCAGATTAAGGCACTATTACTACAATGGAAAGCGACACTGTTTCACTCCATAACAAATTCTGCTGATAGAGCTGTTAATTTTTAAAATCCCCAATAAACTCCCCAATGAACTGATGTGCACCTAAAACAGATGACCGAAGATGCAGAACAAAAGCCGACCTTGATATGAGATCTTTAGGCAGGGGAAGAAACAAGTAGCTTGCTTAAGCTTTGACAAAATTTGCTAGCTGAATGAAATAATGCCTCTGAGATACATAGAACATTCTTTTCTCTCTTATTCATCTCATCCTACTTCATTTGAGTAGAGAGGACATTTGCAGTCTCTCTAAGGGCTAGTACGCAAATTCACAGGCCTAATTCAGATATTCTGTTAACAGTCAATGGAACAACTGACAAAAGAACAGAACTAATATATTAATACACTAATACTACACAAAAATCGCTCTCTGTTCCTGTGGGAATTACCAAACAAATGATGTTAGAAGTGGAAAGGAACGTAGCCCGACAAGAAAAAGAAATATTTGGAGGTTATCTGAGGGAGAATATCTAAGGACAAAGAGAGAGTCAAATCAATATAGCTATTGACCACATCTCATGTGTAGATCTTTATGGCTTACGTAATTGCCGCAAATGGATAGAGTTGCCACACTAACAGGTTATTTAAAAAAGCAAATGTTCCATTCATCACCCTTTGATTTGCTTGTCCAGTGCTCTCATTTATTTGAGCTGTCAGTATTCCCAGGTCTGTGTAAACTCCCAGTCCACTCAGCACTATATAAATTGGTCCAAATGAACAATAATTACTTCAAAAACTTGCTCAAATGGCATGAATGGCAAATTATTAGTCTCCTTGCAATGGAGGAAGTCTAATTTACAGTCTGGCACCAGTTTTAATGTGTGACAGTCAGCTCAGAACACATACACACACATTTCACCCATTTTACGAGGAGAGGGTGAATGTTTTTTTTTGTGTGTGTGTGTGTGTGTGTGTGTGTGTGTGGGGGGGGGGGGGGGGGGGGATGGGGGCTGGGGGATGTTTGATGGCGTAAACGTCTTAATGAGCACTTTCAAGTAATTGTGTGATTAATCATCATATTTTTGTTTGTGATGGTATGCCTCAGGAAAGAGGAGAAAAGTTCCTAAAGATAAAAAGTGCTTTACCTCATTTTCTTTCTTTGTGAATGTGAGAGGCAGAGCGAAAGATGGAGGCTGCACAATAAATTAGATTTCTTCTGTTTTTGTTCTGTTCTGTCTTACTGCATGTTTATTTATTGACATTATTAGTTTGGTCAAAATAAGTCAATCAATGAGGCATGTGGGATTTCAGTAAATTGAACCCATTTAGAAGCTCTTGAACTGAGAGACTTTTTAAACATAAAACTTAGTCTTATTAGTCTTAATAGTATTGTTTTATTAGTCTCTGAGTCACTGACTGTCTTTTAGTCTTCAGCTTCATACCTAGCTCCTCATATAGATACATTTGAGTCTAGATTGTTACATCGCAATTGCTTCTCATAAAAAAAAAAAAACAATCTTCTCCTGGAATGAAAAAGAGTGAGAGAGAGAGAGAGAGAGAGAGGGAGAAGGCAAGAGATTGATGGTGGGGCTGACTGATGGGGCTCTCTGCGCTAATTAACATTAGCAAACCTGAGCTAGAATATTGTAAGGCATATCAGCATAAGGAAGCAGCCCACTGGCCGTCACACCTTTAACGTAAATAATTAAAATGTTAAAAGGCTATTATGGACACGTTTTCAAAAACAAAGCTGCCATTCAGTGTTTTCATTACTGCAGCAAAGTGTGTATAATGAGCTGTTTTGTTGTTTTAACGGTCTTTAAACAACTGGAACTTGGAGGCTGTCTTGACAGGGTTACCTGTAAATTCAAAGAGGCTTGATTACAATGTTGTGGTGATGAAAGGGAGACATGGTAGAATGGCAGTATAACAAAAACGGGAGTAAAAAGAGAATTTAGGTTCTGGTGCACTAATCAGGTTCATCAATAAAGATGCTCTACATTTCAATTGTACTGAGCTTCATCAAATATTTCTTCACTTGGCCCTGAAAATCTTTAAAGAAGTCTTAGTTGGTGACTGGAGAGCCACAGCCACATAAAGTTTCATACACCTAATAATTTAGCTGCATTGTGTATCAAATGGGTCTCACAGGCAGAGGCTGAGCAGATCAGCTGTGAGGAAAATTATTCTGTGCAAGACTATGTGTTAAAGAGCATTGTGA
This sequence comes from Vimba vimba, assembly GCA_022828995.1. Lineage (NCBI taxonomy): Eukaryota > Metazoa > Chordata > Actinopteri > Cypriniformes > Leuciscidae > Vimba > Vimba vimba. The sequence goes on along the minus strand of CM040818.1, from coordinate 29,193,160 downwards.
GTGCACGGACATTAAGTTTTTCGTGTGGAAAAGCAGAAGTTACCCTACAGTTCAAAAGTATGCAGTCTGTAAGATGTTTTTAATGTTTTTGAATAATGTATCTTATGCTCCCCCATATGCTACATTAATTGATAAAAAATACAGTAAAACAGCAATATTCTCAATATATTTTAAAGTGCAATTTATTCCTGTGATGGCAAAGCTGGATTTTCAACAGCAATTACTTCAGTCGTCAGTTTTACATGAATCTTCAAAAAGTCAGGGTGTGGTGCAGGCAGAAGAAGACAAGGGAGAAACAAAAGTTCCAATGCAAACTTTTACTAACAATATAATTCAAACAGGCACAGACAGGCAGAAGATTCACACTCTTAGTAGGACGAAGATAGGATGATAAACAATGCAAAACACAGGGCTTAAATACATGGGGAAACAGATCAGGAAAACTAGACACAGCTGACAAGACTAACGAGGTAAACAGGTGAGACAGATGAACTAATGAGGGTTACCAAGGAAACAGATGAGTGGCAGGAAAACAGAACAAAGGAGGACTTGTGACTTATGAAAATACAAACAAACACTGGCACGGGACACATAAATTATATTGCCGATTTCTTTCAAAACAAATTTGAATGGCAGTGTATACTTTTTATAGTTATACTCTTCTCTTTATTATTGATGTTTCTAATATTAACCTCTGTTGTTTGACAGTGAAGGATCTGGTTATTTAATTTTTGGTTTCAAAACCACCTACGTGCATGTATGTATATTATCTGATGGTGCAACATGTTCTCACTCCCAACTCATTACATGTTGCATGGTGATCGGGAGTCTAACGCAATATCAAATCTTTGCAAGTTATTTAATGTTTTGTTTGTGTGTGCCACACCATTTATTATTGTCCATTGATTATTTCATCCTTGTAGCTTATAAACAACCTTATTTACAGATGGACTAATATAAAAACATCTTTACTCTTGGAAGTGTTATAAGACCAGCCATTCAGATTAGATCTTACTAGATCGAGAAAGTGTTTTCCAGTTATATGGAAGCTCTTATAATACAGAATTTGCATCATCACACTCTGTTAGGAAACTTGACTTAATTAAAGAGAAATAAAAATATTATCCACAACACAATGTGCAGCTTTTATTTAGAGACATATTCAATAACATAAAAACACACACACTAACCCTTTTAGCCATTATTACTATCCAGTGAAAATACAGTGTGGCTCTTGTCTGACAGTTGGTGTGAGATAAACATTTGTGGATATAAAATAAGTATGAGAACCACGTCTGAGGCAGAGCTTTTTGGGCCCCAAGCACAGAAAAGAAATGAAAATAAGTACACACCCAGATGAAACTCGATTGGAGATAAGGAATATAACCCAGCATGTTTATTGACTTTAGTGCAATCGAGTTCTGAAGAGTGGCACACAACGCAAATCTCACCCATAGACCGCTATACAGTATGTGCGTGTTCCCTTTCGAGGGCACTGCATCAATGACGACACCATGGGGAACGCCTCTTAGCGTAACACGTCTGAAGTATGAATGAAACTAATCCAATCCTATTGGCATTGCATGATGACGTAGCGTGTGACGGCATACACGGAAGCTACAATAGGGCGCCGGCACACAACAGCGTTAGCTTTCGCTCTTCAGCAAGCACTCTCTGTTGTGTATCTGTCTATTTGGTGTTGTCTGTAAAATATATATTATATCAAAATGGCAAGTGAGCAGTTTAAAAAGTGTGTGCATCCCTGCCCTCTTTTTATCACAGGTGGGGACACACATGAGTTATGTGTGTACTGCTTAAGAGCGCAGCATGCCCAGGCAGCCCTTGAGGGGGCTGCTTGCGGCCACTATGAAACACTCCCTATCGGAGTGCTGCACTCCCGTCTGGCTATCTTTGATGAAGCTGGTCAGGCTTGCGCTCCCCGTGGTTCAGGTCCGGTGGCACGGCGGCTCAGATCGTGTTGGTTCGCAAATAGAGCTAGCAGAAGGGATCGAGACTGCTTCGGCACTTTCTCTGTGCTCATCTGATAGCTCCAATCCCTTCATTACCCATGCGGAAGACCGCCCCGCGGCTTCTAATGCTCGGGTTGAGAGCCCGGTTCTATAGCTGTCTGATTCAGATATAGCCGTGCTCAGCATCTTGGCGGGGGATGTTTCATTTCAGACTGCACCAGTGTATGAAGAGCTCACGGAGGTTTGCTTTTTCTTCCCAGACTTGCACAATGAGTTGTGTAAGTCATGGAACAGGCCTGTCGAATCCTCTGGTGTTGGATTACAGCAACATCGTGGGGGTTAAGGAGAACAGTTATGGGATGATGCCACATGTGGAGGAGGCTTTGGCCAGTTACCTCTCCCCCAACGTTGCGTCATCCCTTAAAGTCCCTGTTATGACAATTCAAAAAAAAAAAATTGTCGAGGTTACGTTATGAGGGAACGAGTATTGCGTAAGTAGCTTACGCTATGGGAAAACTCCTTTTCTCGAGAATATTGATGCCAAATTTTTGAAACGCAGTGTAGCTGCACAGCATACACAGATGAGCGCAAAGTGTGGTCATTGGCTGTGCTGCAGCAACTGCATGAACCTATGACGGGGCGGCTCAGACGCGTAGTCCAATCAGGGCAATTCACGCCCTGACACGTCAGAGCCCGCCAGGATGGGCATGGCCAGAGGCTATAAATTGAGCCCATCGTCCGTCAGAGTCTTTAGGTTAAATCGACTGAAGCGATTCCCTGACTATAGCACAAGCATGGCGAGTTACGCAATACTCGTTACCTCATCTCAGGGAACCGAGGTTACATTAGTAACCGAGACGTTCCCTTTCGAGAGGTCTCTCCTATCGCGTAAGTAGTTTATGCTATGGGTACCTTTTTTGTACGTTTTGGACAAAAGCGTCTTCTAAATATGTAGACTAAAATGTAATAATTATTATTATTATTATTATTATTATTATTAGAGTTTATTACTATAAATGAGTTCACTTAGTAATAGAGTAATATGTTTGTCATAATATAATTTAATAATATGATTTATCAATGCTTTATTTTTATAAACGCTTTTACAGTTTTGGATAAAATAGGCCTACATTTTTTGCATAATTTTTGCTTACAAATATAGCATTCATAAACTATTTTATGATAAACATATTACTGTCTTAAGTTAACTAATTTATAGTTATAAACTCAAATATTAATAATAACATTTTAGGCTACATATTTAGATGACGCTTTTGTCCAAAACTTATAAAAAAGGAACAAGGCAATTCGTCAAATATCAGTCATAATACAGGTTAGACAATAATAATAAAGTGCTAAGATTATCACAAATAAACAAAAGATTTTGAAGTGAAGTGTCCTTGAGACACTAGCAGAGACAATATTTCGTTACACTGCGCAGTGCGTACCCAACAGGTGTCCAGATTATGAATGTAGTAGGCTAGAGATGTTGATTGAAAAGTACCCATCCCGTCCGCTCAGTTTATAAACCGTAAGCCTACTCATGAATTCTCAAACTGTTTAACATTTGGCAATTACACATAGTTTTGTGCTAGTTTTGTTGTCAGTATTGCTCTTTCAGCCAGCTTTATAGTTTATCTAGATTTGGTTTATTTGTTAACTTTACACAACTCAATCGCAGATAGCCTATTTTGCTTCATGTTTGGTCATTATTGGCCAGATCAGAAACTATGTTTTACTTGACTTGGCTTGCACTGCCTTATACCACTACTGCGGCTGTTATCATTTTTATTATTATTAGTGTAATTGGCAAAGTTAATTGCCATTAATATGCAACGTTTTAGAAAAGTATAAATTAGTAGAATATCCAGTGTTATGAAAACAGTAGGTCAACATAACTACAATGCATTCTATAATTCCCGGTCTTATTCTGCCCTCTAGTGGCATATCGAAATGAATACAAACCTTAACATATTTACTAACAGACCAAACACAGTAAATACTGTTAAAGTATACTAATAAAGTATATGTACAACAAAATCTGATGAGCTCAGAATATACGCGTTTAATTCCACGTTAAGCAAATTGCCGAATACACTCAAATGAGATCGACTCAGACGTCAATAAATGGACGCGCAAATTATAATCACTAATACAAAATAAAACAAAAATGTCTTTTATACACAAAATGTCTCTATTTGTACAAATTGCTGCACATTAGTTGAATTCTGAATTTTGCACATTTGAAAGCAATTTGTTTATGGGTAGCCTAAAATATCTGCAACATTTATCAAGTTCGAGGATAATTGTGCGTGCATTTCTTAATCAATATGATACTAAAATCATAATAAAGTATACTACAAAAAAATCAGATAAGTCCAGACTATGAACGCAAAGAAACTCTGTTTTACTTGACTTGGCTTGCACTGCCTTAGCCTAGCACTACTGCGACTATTATTATTATTATTATTATTATTATTAATAATAATAATAATATTAATTTAACTATTATTGTTGTTGTTGCACTGCATTCGTTGAATTCTGAATTTTGCACACATAATTGAAAGCAATTTGTTTGTGGATAGTAGCCTAAAACATATCTGCAACATTTATCAAGTTCACGGATAGCCTAATTGTGCGTGCATTTATTAATCAATATGATACTAAAATCATAATAAAGTATAGGCTACTACAAAAATCAGATAAGTCCAGAATATGAACGCAAAGCGTTTAATTTGACGTTAAGCATTTTCCTCCCATATAAACTCATTATAAGAACGCTAAATGTAGCTTAATGCATATTAGAATGTCCCCTTATTATGTCGAAATAACGAGATATTTATGTCGAAATAACGAGATATTTATGTCGAAATAACGAGATATTATGTCGAAATAACGAGATATTATGTCGAAATAACGAGATATTATGTCGTAATAACGAGATATTGTCGAAATAACGAGATATTATGTCGAAATAACGACTTATGTCGTAATAACGAGATATTATGTCGAAATAACGAGATATTATGTCGAAATAACGACTTATTATGTCGTAATAACGAGATATTTATGTCGAAATAACGACTTATGTCGAAATAACGACTTATTAAGTCGAAATAACGAGATATTATGTCGAAATAACGAGATATTATGTCGAAATAACGACTTATTAAGTCGAAATAACGAGATAAGTTTTCTTTATTTTTTTTTCTCACCTTGCGGTTCAGGGCTTCCGTACAGTACTCATAGCAAGGTTTTTTTTTTTTTTTTTTCAGATATATAGAATAGTAAGTGTTAGTATTAATGGATCAAGTGTTTATGAAAAAGATGCATTTTGCCTGTTTCTTGAAAATGGCTAAAGTCTCAGGAGCTCGGGTTGAGTTAGGCAGGTCATTCCACCAGCTTGGAACAGTCAAGGTAAAGGTCGGTGAAAGTGATTTTGTCCCTCTTTGGGATTCCACCACATGGCGTTGTTCACTTGGAGGGCACATGAGTCTGAAGTAGTGAGTTTAGGTATAGGGGTGCAAAGACAGTAGTTATTCTGTAGTCAGTGCCTTAAATTTGATGCAAATGGCACTTGGCAACCAGTGAAATTTTATGAGAGGTGTGACGTGTGCTCTCTTCGGCTCGTTAAAGATCACTCTTGGTGCAGCATTCTGGTCAGTTACATTTATGCATTTTGGCAGACACTTGGCCCCGTTCACACCGCAAGTCTTAATGCTCAATTCTGATTTTTTGCTCAGATCCGATTTTTTGATTGGCTGTTCACATTACCTTTTAAAATGTGACCTATATCTGATTGCAGTGTGAACTGTTTGAGGTTTCAAACTAACCCGCATGCGCAAAAGAACAATAACAATGACATCAGACACAGCACGCGGTTGCACTAAAGTTCGGGAGGTTATGGAGGAAGTAAGCATATTCACATCACATTTGTTTAAAAATGTTTGTGTAATGGAAGCCATAACATTAACATTAGCAGGTGCTGAGGAGGAGAAGAACAAAGAGAAAGAGAGCAAAATTGGCTATTTTTGCCTTTTGCGGGTTTATGGCTGCAAATTCACTACAAAGGTCTGTGTGGATGCGTAGTTTGACACTGCAGCCACGTTCTCCTGTGTCCCCGTTCTTCCATTTCGTGTGCAATTCTTTCAAAAAACAGAGCGGTTACGGTAGGATCCTTCTAGTTTAGCTTGAATTAAAGTATCTTCCCATATACTAATTAGGTCTAACACCTCACTCTCAAGTTTTTAATGTTAGAGTACTGTCTATGTCTGTTGTGTCTAGGGCTTCATCGCCGATGCATAATTGTGACTTGTCGACGTAGATTGACATAAAAGTCGCATCAAATCCGCCTTGGCTGTTCACACTGCAGCCGCATTGAAAAAAATCAGATCTGGATCTGATTCAGTACCACATATGTATGTGGTCTAAATCTGATGTGAAAAAATCAGATCTGGGCTAGATTTGAGTGTTCACACTACCTCTGAAGAAGTCTGACCTGGACACTTGACCCCAAAAAAATCAGATTTGGGCCACTTTTGCCTGCAGTGTGAACGGGGCCTTTGGCCTCGTTTACACTGCAGGTCTTGATGCCCAATTCTGATTTGTTGCCTATATCCGATTTTTTTGACCGCCCGTTTACACGTTCTTTCAATTGTGACCCATATCCGATTCACGTGTTTACACTTGCCATACTATCTGAAACATCGCGCATGCCTAAAGGGGGTTCTTGCACACACTATCCGAGATGGACGAACACGCAATATGTTTGATGCTAGCTCTGCGATATATGCGAAGTTCATCAAACATCCCCATGATTTTGAGGCAGAGGAGGAGGAAAAGGAAAAGGGCCATAGTTGCAGCTTGTGCATTCGTTTCAGCAATTGTTTCCACCACCATTCAGAGGAATGTCTGGGTGCGAGAGAGGTCTCAGGACTGGTGGGAGCATATTGTGGCGGGCTTTAATGAGGAGCAGTGGATCCGAAATTTTAGGATGAGCAAGCCAACGTTTGATATGCTGTGTCAACGTTTGTCCTTATTCCTCTCCTACGACGACACGACGTTTCGACGGGCCATCCCTTTGCAGATGCACGTCGGGGTTGCTCTCTGGTGGCTTGCAACAGGTGCGGGCTATCGCACATTGGCACACCTGTTTGGGATAAGCAGCGCATCGGTGTGCCTGATAGTAAACGAATTCTGTCAAGCCGTGCAAAACGATTTGTGGCGTGAGTACATCCAGCTTCCGCAGCTGGGAGAGCTGCAGAACATCATAAGAGGTTTCAAAACCCGCTGGGGGTTCCCACAGTGCGCTGGGGCCATCGATGGGAGCCACATACCAGTCATCACTCCATCCGAGGACCACACGGACTACTTTAATCGAAAGGGATGGCATTCTATCATTTTGCAAGCTGTTGTGGACCACAGATTTTGGTAAGGACAGCAATTAAAAATAATTTCACAATATACTGTCATATATATAAAATATATTGTCATCAAAGCATCCTAACTTCCATTTCATTTAATAAACTGTTCATAATGTAATACTTTTCTCAAAATGTAATACAATCTTGAGTTCATAATGTAATAATAAAATCATTAGAAATGTATTACATTATAAACTCACATAAAACATCTTATTTTCATAATTATAATAGCATTTAAAGCAGAAAAATATTAGTACTTCCTTAAAATAAATTTTTAAAAATCTAAATCCAGTCTTAAACTGCCCGCGAAATATACATTTATGTGCAGTTTTACATGTGTAGTTGTTACGTTACAAGGCTCGAAATGATACTGACTTTTCATCTCAATAGTTTCACAAACATCAATGTTGGATGGCCTGGGAGTGTTCATGACTCCAGAGTTCTCAGGAACTCTGACATTTATGACAAGGCAGAAAGAGGAGTGCTATTTCCCAACGTGAGTTATTTTTCCATTAAGACTGATTAATTGCAGTGACAGACTGATCAATTATGATGTTCTAACCATGCACCCATAAGAATTCAATATTTTTATATGACATTTCAAATTTCTGCTATTATCATGATCCTCATAAGCTATAGATATCATAATATAATTTTGTTTTCAATGTGCTACAATATACTGTACTAAAAACATTAACCTGAATTGTAAATACTCATTATGCAGACCTGTACTTTTGATCTGTAGATTGAATGCAGTTACACATTTTCTGATATTTTCACTCAGATCACAGATGAGATCCAAGGTGCACAGGTGCCTATCATGCTGCTGGGAGATCCGGCCTACCCACTTCGTCCATGGCTCATGAAGGGTTACCCTGATACGGGAAACCTTACCGAAGACCAGCGCTACTTCAACCAGAGGCTAAGCAGTGCTAGAATGACAGTAGAATGTGCATTTGGTCGATTAAAAGGTAGATGGAGATGTCTAGCCAAACGTCTTGATATTGACATAGCTTTGGTCCCCACTGTTATTGTTACATGTTGCACGCTACATAACATATGTGAAAAGCACAATGAAACATATGGTGAGGACCTCCCTGCATCTGGCCCTCCTGAAGCAACAGGTGAGGATGGTGACCCAGTGGCTGCTGTGGACACTCAACCATTGAGAGTTCGGGGGGCACTGACCCAGCATTTTGCTACACAGCGCTGAACATGGCAATACGGTGAGTTAAGAATGTGTGAATACCTCCCAATATTAATGGAATGAATACTTTACAATTATTTGTTATTAATTTTGATACTTTATTTTTGTTACTCTGTTGTGTTGGTGTACAATCACACTCAAATGACCAAGTTATCATGTGCCAATAATAAAATAAAACATTTATTCTGGCTGAACATGAATTATTTTCAACTGTATTCAGATCTAACTCAAATGTTGAAAAATGAAAGATACAAGTGCATTAAAGTCTGAAGAAATCAAAACAAAGCTAAACTCCTCCATTTAACACGAGATAGCTCAAATGAACATTGGCTACACATTACAATGATGAAACAAAGGCAATTCTGAACATTCAGTACCCTGAGTACTGACAAATACTAAATTGGATGCATGTTTTGCCCATCCATTTTCCAAACTTGCCTGAGAAATTATTATTTCTAAACACTATCAATTGTGGGGCAAGGGGCTGAGGCTGAAGACTGTTGGGGGCTGCCTGGCCTTGACTGAGCAGAAATGATGGGCTGAGAGTGTGTGTGGCCCTGGTAAGAGGTCGAAGGTTGGGCATCATGGTGAGAGGAAGGGATGTGTGTCTGAGTGTGTGAATGATGAGAGGACCCAGTAGAAGCATAACCTTCGTACCAGGTATGAAAGTTGGTGGCTTCACTTTGGTGAGGTGTTACTGTTGTGCGTGTTTGATCTGGGTGATAAGGTGCATTGTGTGTATAATCCGGATGGATGGGAGGAGGGCGTGTGTGATCTTGGTTAAAGTGCTGACCATTAGTATGATCTGGGTGGAAAGGTGGTTTTTGGCTCTAATCTGAGCGGAAGGGAGGAGGGCGTGTGTGATCTTGGTTGAAGTGATGAGCATTAGTATGATCTGGGTGGAAAGGTGGGGTGTGGGATTGATCTGGGTAGAAGGGAGGTGGCCGTGTGTGTTCAAACCAAGGAGGGTGGGCTTGCTCTGGGAATGGCCTTAGGACAGGAGGTCTGCTGGCGAGGAACTGGGTGAACATGCCCATCATACGCAACTCGTGGGCTTGCTGGGCAGCCTGCAGTTTGAGTTGAAGCTCTGCGTCATCCGTCTGGCTGAGAGTACTGGCAATTTTCTGTGCAAACAGCTCCATTGTGGTTTCCATCTTGTTTTTCCGTTTTCTCCGTGTTGTAGATGGACCTGTAAAAAAAACTTAATTTATTAATGTTTCAAAGAAATTGTTTATGACAGTAACTACATTTCTTTATAGGTTACTTTACTTTTTCCATTTAACCACTTAAAACAAGTATTTGTAAAATGGACACACTATGACTGGTAAAACATAATCAAGCCCTACCAGTTCGACTCTCCTGATGGTGTGCACATGTTGCTTCTTTGATGGATGAGGTAGGCCTATTGTCACTTGAAGTGGTTGAGTCACTGAATGAGGTCTCAGGAGAATCACGAGGATCATCTGAATAAAAACAAATCCATTCTTGACACAAAGTAACAACTAGAACAACAGATAATTGTGGTATTTAATAGGTCAGTTTTGGACGTGTAATATATGAAAAGCATTTTTAATTTTGGATGTTTAATATGCCTTTTAGCATATTAAACAAGGCCAAATATTAAACAAGGCCATATTAAACAAGACCAAAGGCATATTAAACAAGGCCAAAGGCCAAAAGCCTTTTGGACAGACATATTTTAGCCTAAAAAAAAAATCAAATGGAAACCAAGAAAAATCTTAATTCAAATGGAAACCAATATTAATTTTCATACCCTATTGGCAGATAATTTTGCTTATTTTAAGCATTTTATTTTTTACAATATATAATTTCTTATGTAATTTTACATATCTAGTAAATGCTTCTTGATTCAATCATGTTTAGATATTTGGACTGGAAACAATACAAAAATACAAAATAAGAAAAGCATTTTATTTTTTTTGCAGTGTGGCTCACAAATCAAAAATGTTCTCTCTTTTTAACGTTTGGTATAACAATGGATATATAACGTTAATATAGCCTTGTTTCTGGGTGGGGGTGGGGGTGGGGGCATGGGACTAAACGCATCACATTTTCTCATCTGACGACAAGACGATAACTAGCAAACATTAATGTGAGCATGAAAGTTCCTACCTGTAGGAATGTCGGTGTCCTCCCCATCCACTGACTCTTCTTCACGGGAACTGTCCATAACATTTATTGGTGTGACGCTGGGCTTGTCCCCTAAAATTATATCCATTTGGTGGTAGAACGGGAATGTAATTCGACCATTACCACTTTTGTTATTGTGATCTTTCACCTCCTTGTACTTGGATTTAAGGGACTTTATTTTTCGCTGACATTGGATCCATGAACGTCTGTAGCCCTGCTCCGCCATTGCAGCCGAAATATCCTCAAAAACAGATTTATTTCTGTAGGTGCCTTTAATTTTGTCTTGTACGGACTCTTCTCCCCACAGGGTGAGAAGGCAGGTAACTTCAGCCGTCGACCACTGCCCTGCATTTTCCTCCTCCATGTTTCCAATTCCAGTTATCATTACGCCTCTCCACGCTCCACACGTGAGAATAATATCACGTCATCAAAACCGCGTAGAACCAACTTGTCGCCGTTTTAATGACGTACAGAACGCAATGCTTCAGAAAATCCGATCTGCCTGTTTACATGACAGTCGCATTGGCACATATCCGATTTATTTCCACATATGATTGAGGCCTGAAACCGATCTGGAAATATCCGAATGCATGCGTTTTTTTCCTGGTTACACTGTCATAGAACACATCCGATCTGTGTCACATGTGAGCAAAAAATCGGAATTGGGTCACATTTCACTGGCAGTGTAAACGGGGCCTTTTATCCAAAGTGACTTACACTGCATTTCAAGCAACACATTTACATTCTTATCAGTTCTTGCTTTCCCTGGGAAACGAACCTATGACCTAGGAGTTGCAAGCGCCAAAGTTCTACTGTTTGAGCTACAGGAAAGCTATCAGTTGTAGATTGCAGAGTTGCAGAGTAGCAACTTTGCATCAGTTGCAGAGTTTTGACAGTGTATGTTGGAAGGTCTGCCAAGAGAGCATTGCAATAGTCCAGTCTGAATAGAACAAGAGCTTGGACAAGGAGTTGTGTAGCCTGCTCCGATAGGAAGGACCTGATCCTCCTAATGATGTATAGGGAAAATCTGCAGGGCCGGGCAGTTCTAGCAGTGTGGTCTGTGAAGTTCAACTGATCATGAATCACAACTCCAAGGTTTCTGGGTGTCCTGGATGGAGTTATGGTTAACAAACCTAGCTGAATGCAAGTTGTGATGAAGTGCTGGGTTGGATGAAACCACAAGCAGTTCTGTATTCGCAAGGTTGAGTTAAAGGTGGTGTTTCTTGATTCAGCAAGAAATGTCTGTCAGGCAGGCTGATACATGAGCAGTTAACGCCGGATCATCTGGCTGGAATGAGAGGTAGAGTTGTGTGTTATCAGCATAGCAGTGATAGGAAAAATCATGTTTCTGAATGACAGATCATAGTGATGACACATAGATGATACATGGTCCAAGCACTGAGCCCTGAGGCACCCCAGTAGCTAGATTTTGCAACTTAGACACCTCACCCCTCCACGACACCCTGAAGGAGCTAAGACACCATTGGAGTGTGGTTCCTGAGATGCCCTTCGTCATGAGCATTGACAGAAGGATCTGGTGGTTAACTGTTTCAAAAGCAGCAGACAGATCCAGCAAGATGAGTACTGAGGATTTAGAAGCTGCTCTTGCCAGTCTCAGAACTTCAATAACCGAGAGCAGGGCAGTTTCAGATGAGTAGCCGCTTTTAAAAACCAGACTGGTTGTCATATAATTGTTTTCTGTTATTATAAGCATGCTCTACAGTTTTTTCCTCTGCCGCTTTAAATGCTCAAGCTCTTTAAAGCAGGATGGATTATCATGATTGGCTGTCAATGTTTTTATAGTTTATCAGTTGGAAAAAAAAGTGAAAGTGATTCCAATGATATCATTCCTCTGTGCTTTTATTATTAGTTGGGGTATGGGCTCTGCTATTCTTTTAAATTTAGAATGATTTTTAAATGAATTTTTTTTTTTTTTTTTTTTTTTTTTTTAGCAGTGGATCATATATATTTTTTCTAAATCACTAATACTTGTATTATTATTATTACTACTACTCTTCATTTGTTGTTTTGTTTTGCTGTTTTTCTTTTTCACAGCAGCTGCTACTTGTCCTCTAATTCTAGACCATGAAGATCTTCTTTAAATGTGTGGAAATAAATAAGCCTACATTGATTTGCATTTGAATTGAACACCAGCATAAATCAAGAAAGCTGAGGACTTCTCATTGAAGGTAGAGCAAATGTGTGCTTGGACTAGGTGAGATCATTTATCAGTCTCAAATCTCCACATGTCAGAGGCATCGGCCAGCAGCTGATGTTGCCTGAGGTGCTTCACACATTTGATGGAAATGAAAATGGATGTTTCCCATGATGGGAGAGCTCCATACAGGGATTACTTACCCGTTTTCAAACTGTCTTTTGAGTCTTTTGAAACATAAGCTCACACTGTCGTGTCTGTAAGAAGATGCATCTGTCTTTCTCTCTAACTCTCTAACTCTCTCACTTTCTCACTTCCCTAATTTTTTTCTGTCTGCGCTGTCCTTCATTGGATTTAAACTAGCTGTAAATCTTAAAATGCTCATTACTAGAAAATGAATTCTTTGACAAGTATTGGCAAAGTCTCTGTTAGAAATCCATATAAAGTTAATTTTTCATTTATTATCATTATAGCTTCAATCAAAGGACATATTAACTTGCAGCAAGGGAAGTGAATGCTGTCACGTGAATAATAGTATTGATTCCAATACCAAAAATCTCATCAGATCCTACCACGTTTTTCAGAAAATTGAACAGGGTGTCACAGTAATTTGATCTATATTTTTAAATAAATAACACAAAGTTTGTTATTTTATCTGTTTCTGATATAATAATGGAGTAAACAAATTTTAATTGTAGAGACATAAATTAACACAAGCTGGCTTTAACTTGTGTGGGATGTTTAAATCAATGTACAGGTCCTTCTCAATAAATTAGCATATTGTGATAAAGTTCATTATTTTCCATAATGTAATGATAAAAATTAAACTTTCATATATTTTAGATTCATTGCACACCAACTGAAATATTTCAGGTCTTTTATTGTTTTAATACTGATGATTTTGGCATACAGCTCATGAAAACCCAAAATTCCTATCTCGATAAATTAGCATATCATGAAAAGGTTCTCTAAACAAGCTATTAACCTAATTATCTGAATCAACTAATTAACTCTAAACACCTGCAAAAGATTCCTGAGGCTTTTAAAAACTCCCAGCCTGGTTCATATCTCAAAACCGCAATCATGGGTAAGACTGCCGACCAGAAGGCCATCATTGACACCCTCAAGCAAGAGGGTAAGACACAGAAAGAAATTTCTGAACGAATAGGCTGTTCCCAGAGTGCTGTATCAAGGCACCTCAGTGGGAAGTCTGTGGGAAGGAAAAAGTGTGGCAAAAAACGCTGCACAACGAGAAGAGGTGACCGGACCCTGAGGAAGATTGTGGAGAAGGACCGATTCCAGACCTTGGGGGACCTGCGGAAGCAGTGGACTGAGTCTGGAGTAGAAACATCCAGAGCCACCGTGCACAGGCGTGTGCAGGAAATGGGCTACAGGTGCCGCATTCCCCAGGTCAAGCCACTTTTGAACCAGAAACAGCGGCAGAAGCGCCTGACCTGGGCTACAGAGAAGCAGCACTGGACTTTTGGACAAATTTTGCATGTCATTCGGAAATCAAGGTGCCAGAGTCTGGAGGAAGACTGGGGAGAAGGAAATGCCAAAATGCCTGAAGTCCAGTGTCAAGTACCCACAGTCAGTGATGGTCTGGGGTGCCATGTCAGCTGCTGGTGTTGGTCCACTGTGTTTTATCAAGGGCAGGATCAATGCAGCTAGCTATCAGGAGATTTTGGAGCACTTCATGCTTCCATCTGCTGAAAAGCTTTATGGAGATGAAGATTTCATTTTTCAGCACGACCTGGCACCTGCTCACAGTGCCAAAACCACTGGTTAATGGTTTACTGACCATGGTATTACTGTGCTCAATTGGCCTGCCAACTCTCCTGACCTGAACCCCATAGAGAATCTGTGGGATATTGTGAAGAGAAAGTTGAGAGACGCAAGACCCAACACTCTGGATGAGCTTAAGGCCGCTATCGAAGCATCCTGGGCCTCCATAACACCTCAGCAGTGCCACAGGCTGATTGCCTCCATGCCATGCCGCATTGAAGCAGTCATTTCTGCAAAAGGATTCCCGACCAAGTATTGAGTGCATAACTGAACATAATTATTTGAAGGTTGACTTTTATTTTGTATTAAAAACACTTTTCTTTTATTGGTCGGATGAAATATGCTAATTTATTGAGATTTATTGAGGAATTTTGGGTTTTCATGAGCTGTATGCCAAAATCATCAGTATTAAAACAATAAAAGACCTGAAATATTTCAGTTGGTGTGCAATGAATCTAAAATATATGAAAGTTTAATTTTTATCATTACATTATGGAAAATAATGAACTTTATCACAATATGCTAATTTATTGAGAAGGACCTGTAAATGTATGATTGTGTTCATTGCAAATGACTATACATGCATTATTCAGTAAGCATTCTTCCTCAAGCAATCCTTTGCTGTCCAATGAAAGCATGTCCTACTTTTCACTCTAGGCATAAAGACATGGGGGACTGATTGTTGCCTGGGTCTGCTTTCCTGATGTTTGAGGAATTGCCAGGAATCAAGTCCCATGGGGTGGCACAGAGGGGTTTGGATGGAGATGGAACAGCCTCTCCTGCTGAATGGATGGTCTAGGGAGCAACACAATATGCCTTGGGCCTTACTGAATAAGACACAAATGCTTTGCTAAACAGATGCTGCGAGTAGGAATGTGAATGAATTGCACCTACTGATATTCTTCTATATTTGCACCGGTTGTCATTATAGTTTTAGTGAGAGATTCACTAATAATTTAGCAATTTGGGTAACATCACTGAAAAAAAAACAATTGTGCAGAATGCAATTTACATGGATTATTCTAACTTGCAGGTTGGTTGTGAGTGCTAGATACAGCAAAAGATCTGCCATACTTTGCAGGAACTATGCAGTATTATTGATACACCACTGCAAACCAGACATATACCAGATATTTAAAACAGCTGTTAAAGCATTAACACCTGGAAACTTGAAATATATGAAGACTTCAGATGCAAAAGCCTCTAAGTGCCATCTGAAATTTTCTTCTAAAATGAGTATTTTTATCAAGCTCGTATATTTAAGTTCAGTAATTTCACTTTAATGACAATTAATAGGTAATTTAGATAGCCATTAAAGTGCAATAAGTGAACATAAACATACAAGCTTGATAAAAAATGATCATTCTAGAAGGTTCACGAGTTCACATGTTAATGAAATCTGATGTAATATTATAATGCGTATTTGGCTTGCTGTCCGGGGGGAGGGCTCCGAGCTCGGAATTCGTCCCGACCCCAGAGTACTCCCCCCTATGAATGTATAGATCATAGGTATCTATGAGCAGGCCCATCTGAATGTGAGGTGATGGGGTGGTGGCGGGATGCTGAGAAATTTGTCATGAGACAGGAGGTAAGGGAAGGCTTTATTTATACTGGCTTCTTCTTGTGCTGATTGGATGATTACCTGAACATGCTCCTCCCGAACTTTGTTACATAAAACTTCATAAATTTCAGATGGCACTTAGAGGCTTTTGCATCTGACGTCTTCATAAATATATATACATATATATATATATATATATACAGTACCAGTCAAAAGTTTGGAAACAGTACTATCTTTAATGTTTTTGAAAGAAGTCTCTTATGCTCATCAAGCCTGCAGTTAAAAAAACAAAAAACTAAAAAAAAAAAAGTAATATTATGAAATATTATTACAATTTAAAATAATGGTTCTCTTTTTTAATATACTTTAAAATGTAATTTATTTTTGTGATGCAAAGCTGAATTTTCATCAGCAAGTACTCCAGTCTTTGGTGTCTTATGATCCTTCAGAAATCAGATGATGATTTGATACTCAGTTATTATCAATGATGGAAACAGTTGTGCTGTTTAATATATTTTTTTGGAATACTTTTTTCAGGATTCATTGATGAGTAAAACGTTAACAGCATTTATTCATAAAAACAGCATTTATTCAAAATAAAAACATTTCTAACAATATAAATCGTTACCATCACCTTTTATCAATTTAACGCATCCTTGTTGAATTAAAGTACTAATTTCTTAAAAAAAAAATAGTCATTGTTCCCAAACTTTTGAACGGTAGTGTATATTGTTACAAAAGATTTCTATTCTAAATAAATACAGTTCTTTTTAACTTTTTATTCATCAAATAATCCTGAAAAAAGTATCTCAGGTTATAAAAAAAATATTAAGCAGCACAACTGTTTCCAACATTGATCATAAATCAGCATATTAGAATGATTTATGAAGGATCATAAGACACCAAAGACTGGAGTACTTGCTGATGAAAATTCAGCTTTGCATCACAAAAATAAATTGCATTTTAAAGTATATTAAAAAAGAGAACCATTATTTTAAATTGTAATAATATTTCATAATAGGCTTGATGAGCATAAGAGACTTCTTTCAAAAACATTAAAAATAGTACTGTTTCCAAACTTTTGACTGGTACTGTATATATATTTTATTTTTTTTAAGTTCAATTTACCATTGATAATTAGGTGAATGGCTTCAGTTTCTTTCCCATGATCCGATATATCCGACATGGAAGTATGCAAGTTTGGTGAGCGTGTACAAATTTCTGTGAAAATGTTAAGCTAAAAATAAAGATGGTGTCTGAAAGTTGAGGTTGGTGGTCAGTTTGTTTGTAAATAAAAAAAAATTACTGGGGTGGGCGATACGGCAACAATATATCACGATTTGTTTTTCAGGAAAATCACGATTCACGATTTTATCATGATTCTTTTTCATGTTGGTTTTACTATTTTGCAAGTGACTGAGCATTACAGCTAAACTAATGTCCTTATTTTAAAAACAAAGCCTTACAAGGTAACACAATATAAAATAAAAAAGAATGTTAGACATTTAGGCCAAAGTGGCGCAGATAAAAAATCTTTCTCATTATTTTGTTTGTTATTAAAAAGATAAGAACAAAGATACACATTTACATATACACAACATACAATATAGAAATGAAATAAACAGAGGTTTATTTTTTCAGCTACAGTAGGTGTATTCAACAGAAGCATTCAAGAAAGAAATTAAATTAACAAATATAAAAATAAAACACTACATAGACTTCACTGTATAAATTATACATTGATACTTATTACAGCTACTATTAAAGACACGGACACACTGGCACCAGCATGCACACCGACATGGACTGCCACAGACACCAGCACCACCACGGAAACTGGCACACCGGCACGGACACGGACACAAACCCAAACACAGACACCGGCACACCGACAAGGACATTGGCACAGACACACCGGCACAGACACACGGACGCACCGGCACAGAAACCGGCACCTGCACGGACACACTGGCAGGGACACGGACACACCGGCACGGAAACCGGCACCGGCACACTGGCATGGACACCGGCACAGACACCGGAAACCGACATCGGCACAGGAAAGGATACCAGCACCGGCACGGACACCGGCACCGACACGGACACACCGGCATGGACACACCGGCGCGGGCAACAACACGGACACACTGGCACAGACACATCGCCAAAGACACCGACACCGGCACAGGAACAGAAACCAGCACCGACACGGACACACTACCACAGACACCAGCACCGTCACGGAAACCGGCACACCGGCATGGACACGGACACACTGGCATGGACACCGGCACCAACACGAACACCGACATACGGACATACCGGCATGGACACATGGATGCACCAGCACAGAAACCGATACGGGCACACCTGCACGAGATAAATAGAACTTTACATTGGCCTAGTGCAAAAATACAAAATAGAACTGTATTTGGTCTCTCTTTTTTATGTAATGTTTATTTAACCAGGAAAAGTAAGCGTGACAGGGACATCAATTTACATTTGATATATACAGTACATAAAAGTGAGGACTTTGCCTCCTCATTTTAAAACACCACCGCACACCACTGCCATATAGGTGACTTCAAACAAAACTAATATTAACAAGAAAACAGAAAAATGCAACATCAACAAATACACATTAGCTTAAAAAAAATACTTTTCAATTGCCAAGACAGAATATGAAGCATAATAACAGAAGAGTTATTCTCTTATATTAACTTAGGCTACAGTACTTTTGACTGGAGTCTTTCAATGGATGGATGGAGAGATAGATAGAGAAAGATATAGACTTGCTCTCTGAAGCAATATATAGGCTTGTATGTTTTTGCATGTCTGTTTTATGTATATATTTGAAGTTGAACCTTTTTTTCTTCTTGCGTCTATTGTTAAGACTATAATACATTTAGTGAGTATGTCACAGTACTGTGGATATCTAATAACACAGCATCGATCAATAATAAATCAGTGCTGAACCAAACTACATCTCCACCCATCTATCAGAGCCGGTCCTCTTGACTGCAAGCCCGGAAGCAACAGCTAAAAAACAGTGGGCAGTGGGCAACCAGAACCTGATTAGGTTATTCCTGCATGCACTGAGCTGGGGGCCATAAAAGGAGCTGAATTACTATCATATACTTTTTTAAATATTACTTGCTACTTTACATCTGTGTGTAAAGTGATGTCCCATGGAATGTACCATGTGTGGGAGTGTGTCAGGTTAGTGCACCATAAAGTAACATTTCGAACACTTCCTGAGCGGCCCTGCATTATGATTAATAGTGCTTTATGATTCATAATGCACAATATAATCCATGATGCATATTTTTGGGAGCATTTGAGGACATTTGTGGGCTGTTTTCAGTCAGAGAATTGGCATTTCTTTAAATGAGATCAACACACATTGTGACCATTTCAAACATTTTAGCAGCCAAGCATTGTAATCACCTTGCTCTAGTTTCTTTTAAGGAGTCGTTAACAAGATCATATTACAGACAGCAAAGCTAATAATATACCGTAGCATTGTTTACAACTAGTTATGAGACAATGTAGTGTTCACTCATTGTGGCTAATGTGTTCATTGACTCCAGCTTTTAAAATCTTGCCTCATATTTGAGCACATTAAAGGCAGGGTAGTTAGGATTTTATAAAAACAAAAAATCCAAATTTGTTTAAACTTTCTATATCAATACATAATTAAAATGTAAGTACTCTGAAAAAAGAGTATAAAAATCAAGGGACTCTAGACCGTTTAATCTGCATTAAACACAGCTCATTATTTCCATTCGGGACGAAACAAAGGATTGGCTTAGGCGACTGTCACTCTCTCGCAACCATGGCAACCACCCTTTTGCCACGGGATCTGCCCACTTGCGCGCGCACGTTTGATTTGAGGAATTCAAGAGGCATGGAACCTGGGAATAGCAAAACAATGGCAGAGAAAGAGCAATCAAAATTCACATTACCGGCATGCAGTTAGTGAAGGCAAACAAGGCAAAAAAAGAAGACAGTACTAGGAAAAGGTAATGAACAAAAAGTCTTTGGATAAACAAAGAAATAAAACGCGTGTCAATATCGGCGTGGCTTTCCAGCGACCACCCCGTCCTCGGCCTCTACTTCCTCGGACCCTAGTTGCACGCCACGGCCTCTTGCACGACCTCCTCTGCTTCGCCCTAAAATTATTTTTATTTTACAAAAGGACATTTCACAAACCTACGTTTTGCGCATGTGCTCCTGCACGCACTTTTCCAGTCACAACACAGCAATCAAAGGAGGACGCGCTGAAAACTGTAATGCTGTTCTCTTTCTTCATAACTTGTACTGAGAAGGTTTGAGTTGCAAAGGAATTTGTGACTGTTTTACCTGTTCAACCACATCAAAGTTTCGTAATTAGTAAGTCCGTGCTTTTTCTCTTTTTGTTCTTATGTGCTGAAGGGCCGCTGTGCCCTGGTGAAACGGTGTTTGTACGTGAAGAGCTCTTTTCCAAAACGCCATAAACCTAAAAAGCTGCCTCAAAGATCCAGCAAAAGTAATGATTATGAATATGTAAAATATTGCAATAAGACATTTTAATTGTTTATTAATTTCTGTGTCGGCTGCAAAGATGAAGTTGACGATAGACTCGCGATCTTCGCAGTAGGCTAGTGAATGCACCAGAGAAATGCACATTTATTAGGCTACATAGTTTTATTTTGTTTTGGATGGTTTTGTTTAGAACCAGCTTTCTGTAAATATATTTAACATTTTTTAGGCCCGTGAGGCGAGGCTACGGTTCGGTTCATGATGATATAATCTCCAGTTCAAGCACCTTATGTTGTGATTGATAGCCTATATTTATTTTTATGTATTTAATCCAGGAAATTGGTTAATGAAAAAAATATTAAAATTAAGATACAATTAATACAAAACGAAATTCGTTTTAAAGAAAGGCTTTGTGCTTTCTGTTTTGAGGTCTCTGTGAAAGTTTGAAAGTCTAAGTGCCGCTTTTCAGAGCGCTCACGTCCATAATGGAGAACTGTCACGTAATATTGTTTTTTCCTCATAAATGCAAACACGAAAAATAAAAGACAAAAGACGTTTTTAAAAAGACAAACCATACATTTTTGAAAAAAAAAAAAAATTATGGATTTATAGCGTTTTGGGGAAAAAATGGATGGATTTATACCATTTTGAAAATGTTTTTTTTTTTTACTTTGAATTGATCATCAACAATATTGTTGTTTGATTTAATAATCACTGTTGCAAGAAGTGCCTAGTTAAGTTTTTTTTTTTTTTTGTAAGTGGAAAAAGTAGGGGCTGCCAAAGATTCTGTTTAGTTAGCTCCTTTATTGTTTTTTTCTATAGCCTACAATAATACAGGTCAAATGCAGCAAGTCAAAAGACCAACTGGACCTTCTTTGCCAGTTTGCACACATTTCTTTGAAGGGTGGCAAAAATATCGCCTGAATATCGATATCTAGATATTGGAAAAAAATATCGAGATATTCATTTTTGTCAATATCTCCCACCCCTACATGCAGAACACCATACTGTATATGTTATGAATCTTACACGAAATTCATCTTCATCACAATGTAACTGATGGTAATGTAAAAAAGTGTATCAATGCAACCTGTTCCCTTTCGAAAGGGAACTCTACACTACGTCAGAATGACGCTATGGGGAACGCCTCAGGCGTGACAGGTGTCTGAAATCAATATCAAATCACGGCAATCACATTGACCGGCGACAGCCCGTGAATCATTAACGTGAATGATTAACATGCGACCTGCAAGTATAAAAGGGCGCCTTGCAAACATGACAAACATCTTTTCGTCTTCAGGGACTGTTTTGTCTGGTCTTAATGTCAAGCATTAACGGCAATTAGAAAATGAAGCGCACACTTAAGGCAAGTCCTAAGGTAAAGAATTTCATTATATGTGTTGACCCGTGCCCAAGGTTTTTGTTGCCGGGTGACACACATAAAATGTGCATTTCTGTCTGAGTGAAGAGCACGCACGGGACGCTCTCGAGGGAGCGTCCTGTGCAAATAAAAAAAAAAAAACCTCTCAGATGCGTCATCGACTGACGAGAGCGTGTTGCAGGTGGATGACGGAGACGTTTCTCCTACTGGTACTGCAGCGAGTGCTCATCAGGACGGGCAAGAAATGGCTGATGAGGATGAATTAGATCCAGAGCCTCGTCAGCCATCCTGCCCCGTGTATGCTGAGCTGGTGGTTGATATGGGGCGCGCCGCCGACAAACTTCAGTTGCCATGGCGGCGCGCTCAGGGAGAGATCGCTCGCGGCTTGACGATCGATTTCTCCCTGAACATATGCCACCAGCTCAGGTGAGCCTTCCTTTCCTTCCTGATCTCCATACTGAGATCGAGAGGGCTTGGAAGAACCCATGCTCTGCTCGTATTCACTGACATCAGCGGGGTGATTTCGCTGATGTTGAGTGGATCGGGAAGCATGGGTATGTGTCGATACCGCCGATTGACGAGACGTTCACAAAATGTCTCGTGTCTGGGCGGGTGTCGACACTTAAAGCTCCAACCCTGCCATCCAAACCGCTTAAAGTATCAGCTCGTTTGAATGGCAGAGCATACACGGCAGCAGGTCAGGCCGGCGCTGCTCCCCATACCATGGCGGTGCTGCAAGCTTACCAGGCTGACCTGCTGTGGGATCTCGACCAGGGGGCGGGGCTGTCCCCTGAGGCGGTTGCTGAGCTGCGTCGAACCACAGTTTTGTCTCTCCGGGCCTGCTGCCGCGATCGGCCGATCGATGGCAGCGATGGTGGCCACGGAGAGGCATCTGTGACTTAACATGGCTGATATCGGGGAGAAAGAGAAATCCTTTTCTCCTCAATTCACCAGTTTCGCCTTCTAAACTTTTTGGCACCTCCGTGGATGCGGTGGTTGGGAAGTTTAGAGAGGCGAAGGCACACTCAGCTGCTTTTGAAACATGTATACCGCTGAGATCCGGGTCCAAGCCCAGGCAGACGGGAGGCCCTGGTCCCTCTCGGTCCGAGGACCGTAGACAGGACCAGAGGTCCAGTGTCGCCTCTCGTGCGCCCCCTCCATGAAGGAGTAGGACACAGAGAAGGCGAGCCTCCCGCAAGAAGAGGGATCTAAGGGAGGTCATCCAGCGCAAGCGCACACAGCGTGAGTAAGGGTTGATCTCCCTGGAGGGCCTTTTTCTACCAGCCCTCTCTCTCTTCCTGACTCCCCAGGCGTTCTTGCTACATCAGGCCTGGGGCTGGGCCCATGATAGAACTATGTTCTGTTGGCCCGCCTTGGCTTGATTAGTGTGAGCGCCTCTTTTAGGCATGTAAAAGTGGTGGACCCCAGGTTTTTGTGAATCTCTGGTGGAGTCTTCACTCCGCATGCCGCAGGTGAGCTGATTGGTCTTTTAAGAATATCTGTGTGTACAAATAACACTGACATTTATTTCTCTACAGACCTCGTTCCCTGTATAGACTTAGGGAGTCGTACTGGCAAGGAGGAATAAGGTAAAGTAAGTTTTGGACTTCAGGGCCCTGAAGCCTCCCCTCAGTTGGTGGCTGGAACGAATTAGGGAGAAGCTCAAAGAAGATTTGGCTTCCGTGCTGAGTGTGTGATGGCCTTCCGGTCATAACATTTTTTATGCGTGGTGGGCCGCCGCTCATTTCTGTTTAGCCTCAGGGCTATTAGCCACCCAGGGGTAGAGTAGTTGGTCTTCCTAAAAAAAAAAAAAAAAGCTTTTGAAGCCAGAGCATTGCCATGAGCTGACGCCTATGCATATAGTAGGTAGGCCCTTAATGGGGCCTCCACTAGGCAGAGTGGCGTATGTTGTACTCCCCTGCTATAAGGGTATTGCTTTTTGCTGAGTACACTGCCTTTGGCAATGTGATTAGGTACCAGGATGCTGTAAGCGCTGTAGTAACAGTTTTCTGCCATGAAGGCTGCACGGTTAGGTAGTAGGCCCCAGCAGGCCTCTTTGACCGGGTAGCCCCCAAATAGGGCTCCTAGGCCAGCTCACCTTCGGTGGTTGGCCCTGGTAGTTCGGGCAGAAGGCTCACTGCCGAGTAATAGGCCTTAACAGGCCTCCTCGGAGGTGGGTCCCAATATTGTGGAACATACACTAGGACAAAACTATAGGAAAAGTTTTTAATAGTATGGTTCCAGCAGTGTTCATTAAAGTAGCAGAAAGACTCGCTATCAGCTAGTAGGCTCGACCGGGCCTCCCTGTTAGGCGAGTCCCCAGCAGCAGTTACATCCAGCTGATTAGACTGTTTCAGGAAGTAGGCCTCTTCAGGCCTCCCTGAAGATGGGCTCCCACATTTTTGTGGGGGTCAGGTAGTAGGCTTTACTAGGCCTCCCTGAGGGCTAAATCCCTCATACTGTGGTACTAAGTGGCCCTGAGGTTGAACTATCAGTTAGTAGGCCTCATAAGGCCTCCCTGAAGGCAAAGCCCCATAGACAGTCAACTGGACTGCCAGTCTGGCCCAATGTCAGCTGTGGTTTTCAGGTAGTAGGCCTCACCAGGCCTCCCTGGAGTTGAGTTCCAACATACTTTGAGTTTCCACTTAATGTGGTTTTTCTGGTAATGGGTAGTAGGCCTCTCTAGGCCTCTCTGTAAGCGAACTCCCATGTACTGTGGTAGGCTTCACTAGGCCTCCCTTAAGTTGAGCTCCCACGTTTTGTGGTTGTCATGTAGCAGGCCTCTCCAGGCCTCTCTGTAAGTGAACTCCCATGCACTGTGGTTATCAGGTAGTAGGCCTCACTAGGCCTCCCTGAAGTTGAGCTCCCACATACTGTGGTTATCATGTAGTAGGCCTCTCCAGGCCTCCTTGGAAGGTTAGCTCCCACTTACTGTGTGTTTCCACTTAGCATGGTGTTTCAGGTAGTAGGCCTCTCCAGGCCTCTCTGAAAGTGAGCTTCCACGTTTTGTGGTTATCAGATAGTAGGCTTCACCAGGCCTCTCTGAAGGTGAGCTCCCACATACTGTGGTTGTCAGGTAGTAGGCCTCTCCAGGCCTCTCTGAAAGTGAGCTCCCACGTTTTGTGGTTATCAGATAGTAGGCTTCACCAGGCCTCTCTGAAGGTGAGCTCCCACATACTGTGGTTGTCAGGTAGTAGGCCTCTCCAGGTCTCCCTGAGTAGTTTCACTGTGGTGCTGGGTTTTGTAAGCTAGTGGCCGCTTACTTTCAGTTTAGCAGACCTTATCAGGCAGCTACCGAAGGTGAGCTTGCGCCCTGGCTCAACTCAAGTTTGTATTCTCTGCTACGGGTTCCCTCCTGGAACCTCTTTATCCTGCTACAGCCTGGTTGCCTACCAGGTAGATCTAATGCTCCCCTCACTGAGGGTCAGTATGAGTATGTGGTCTCCTGAGTCTGATCAGTCGGTCGTAGGCCTCCCATGAGGCCTCCCAGTTAGATCAGTCCTTAGGCCCTCACAGGCCTCCTTAGTGTTTTGAAACACAAACACTGGGTTGATCCGTGGATCGAGTAGAGAAACTCCCCTCGCTGGCAAGGGTTGTAAAGCACTATGCTGAGTCATACTCTCCAGGATATCCCGTCTCTGAGATCCGGTCCGAGTGGTTCACTGCCTGCTTCGCAGTCCCTCGGGTTGGATGCCTTCCTAAAGGCAAGTGTCCAGAGGCTCTGTCTTCGGACAGACAGGAAGTGGCCAGACTGTAGTGTCTTATATGGTGACACCAGGTCAGGCCTGCCTGGCGGCATTTCAGGTGGCACGTTCCCCTGAATAGTGACTGGCTGGGGTTCCCTCAGGTTCCCTAGCCACATTCCCTAGAAGGGACCCCTTCTAAGAAGTTGAAGTTGTGGTCCTAGGCCCTTGAGCAGGCCCAGGTAGACCTTTCACTAAACTATGTTTATGGAGGTTTTCTGTGGTGTCATTTAGCTTGGGCTATGACCGTAGGGAGTGCTGTCACTGACAGCTCAGTGTGACCTGGGGGTGAGTGGTACTAGCGTTCATTTGAATTGCCGGTTCTGACAGTTGTCACTGCCTTTTGGCATGCACTCCCCTTAGCATGGTGGCGTTGGTATATCGTTCCCCATAGCGTCATTCTGACGTAGTGTAGAGTTCCCTTTCGAAAGGGAACGTCTCAGGTTACGACTGTAACCTATGTTCCCTGAGAACAGGGAACGAGACACTACGTCTTCCTGCCATGCCTCGGGGCCTGCCTGCAACAGTCCCTTCAGACGATAGGATGTTTGTCATGTTTGCAAGGCGCCCTTTTATACTTGCAGGTCGCATGTTAATCATTCACGTTAATGATTCACGGGCTGTCGCCGGTCAATGTGATTGCCGTGATTTGATATTGATTTCAGACACCTGTCACGCCTGAGGCGTTCCCCATAGCGTCATTCTGACGTAGTGTCTCGTTCCCTGTTCTCAGGGAACATAGGTTACAGTCGTAACCTGAGACGTTTTTAGCTTATATAACTAGCTCGTTAGCGAATCAAAAAATATATATTTTAAATTTAAACTTTACCAATATCAATATGTTAGGTTGATAGTGAGTACTAAAATACATCTTATTTGTTTATATTCATAAGCAATTAGCATTAGATTTTTTTATTACATGTGATTCTGACATGATGTCACTACATGCACTGTGCTCCTTCCTCTCTGCTTGTCTCAGGTAAATAATGGGTCTTCAGCTCAGCGGTCGGAGTCGCGAGTTCATGTGTTTTGGGGGCGTGGCTTTGTAAGGAGCCCAGAAGGGAGGGGGTGGAGTGAATGGAAATAATGAGCTGTCTTTAAAACAGTCGTGAGAGGTCTACAGACACTCGATTTTTATACTTTCTTTTTCAGAGTACTTACATTTTAATTATGTATTGATGTATAAATAAAGTTTAAACAAATTTGGAAAATAAGTTTTTTAGACAAATCCTACCTACCCTACCTTTAATGTCTGTTAAAATCTGAACTGAGTCTTAATTGAAGACTATGTAGACTATTCTGAAGAATAGTCTACATAGTCCGTGGAGAGGTCCCAGATAGGCACAGAGTGGGGTGCGGTGGGTTTAGCCTCCTTGCCCCTTTAAGGAAGCACATGATGAGGTTGTTTCTTCCTAGTGATTGTCCGGCCACGAGAGCGTGAGATGCTGGCCGCCACATATACTTTGAGCGTGGAGGGGGTGCCCTGGGGGAACATTGTTTTTTTCCTCTTTTGAGTGAAACTACACCAGTGGATCAGCTCAGAATAGTCTTCAGTTTGGAAGGCCAGTTGACCCGTTGGTTGGAACAGTTGGCTGTTTTCCAATATAAAATTGTTCATCGACCAGGTAAAGACCACATTAATGCTGATGCGCTATCAAGATTACCGGCCTATTCTGGAGAGGTTGTGGCTAGCTCTGTTAGCTATGTAGAGGTAAAACCTTCACCTCAGGGTGGTGCTTTGGAACAGGGAGAGTTCTTGAATCAAGAAACTAGGGGGGTGGAAGGAGGAGAGAATGATTTGACAAGAGCTCAGCATAGTGACCCAGAGTTGAGTTTGATGTTAACACTGAAGACTCAGAAGGGTAATCGACAAGAAGTTATGAAGGCCTACCCATCCCTTAAGAAGTATGCTTTGGTCTGGGAGCAGATAGCGGTTCAGGGGCAGAGGTTGGTGAGGGTGTTGCCTTCAAAAATTGGTCTGAGTGCAAAAACTCAAGTTATGATTCCACAGTCTATGGTGTCAGACATTTTGAGGTTGCTGCAACTACGGGAGGCCATTTGGGAGTGCAAAAGCTACAAGAAAAGGTGAGGGGTCGTTTTTATTGGCCAGGATGGTATAAGGATGTGAAACGATGGTGTCAGGAATGTCCCGAGTGTGCGGTTCATAAAGAAAATGGTCCGGTTCCCCGGGCCCCGCTTATTCCTTCTGTAACATCTCGTCCTTATGAACGGGTTGCACTTGACATATTAGGGCCGTCCCTGAGACCCTCCTTAAAAACAAATATGTGTTGGTTGTGGGGGATTATTTTTCAAAGTGGACGGAAGCGTACCCACTCCCAAACCAGGAAGCAAAGACCATAGCTAGAGTACTTGTAGAAGAGTGGGTGTGTCGTTATGGAACCCCTAGAAGCCTGCATTCTGACCAAGGTCGAAATTTCGAATCAAATTTGTTTGGGGAATTGTGTCGGTTGCTGGGCATTAATAAGACAAGGACATCTCCATATCAACCTCAGTCAGATGGAATGATTGAGAGGTTTAATCGTACATTGCTGTCCATGTTGTCTTTTTATGTTGAGGTGGTGGTGAGTAGTGTTCATTCTAGTACTGGCTTTACCCCATATAAAGTTTTATTTGGGCAGGAGATGGTTTTGCCTATTGACGTCATGATGGACGTAGATGGGCAAGAGCGATTTGCAACTGTGAACGAGTATGTGAAGGGGGTAGCTGAAAGCCTCGCAACTGTAGTTGGGGCAGTGAAAAATCATCAGGCTAGAGCCTCGGAACATCAAAAGTTGCATTTTGACTTTAAAGCCAGGTTTCAGTATTATTCAGAGGGTGAGTTGGTGTGGCTAAAGAATAAGTCTAGGAAGAAGGGGGTGAGCCCTAAATTGCAGAAACGGTTTAAGGGCCCATATAAGGTGTTGGAAAGGGTATCTGAAGTGTTGTATCGAATACAACCAGAGGCAGGAGGAATGGATCATGTGGTGCATTTTAATCAGCTGAAACCTTATGTCCGTTCTATGGTTGCAGAGTCTGGGGGTGGCCATACAAGAGCCAAAGCTGACCAGGAGATTACATCTGCCCAGACTACGGGGAGGAAAGGAAGGAGTCCGGGCTTTGGGTCTAGTTGGGTGTTTTGATGATCACGGCCACCTGAGGTTTCTGTTGCTGTTGGGGATATCCATTCATCTGCTTCTTCTAGTGTCACGGAGGGGTCTCAGTTGTTTATTTTACCTGCTGCTGCTGGAGTACCTGCTTCACCTGGGCTGTCGGCTGCTATCGGGGGCTCTCGAGCATCGCAGCTTTTAATTGAGACTGAGCTGCCCTCTGCTTTAGCAGAAGCTCCAGTGGGGGACAGTTGTTGCCCCCCTGTGTCTCCGGTTACAGTGAGAAAGCCTCCCTTACCTGCTGGATCTACTGTTGCTGAGGGGGCTAGGAGGAGTGATTTGTCTGTGGCTGGGGGGAAATTGTCCACACCAGCTATATTTATTACAGAGTGGGGCCGTCCCTTACGAATACGAAAACCCCCTTTGTGGTTTAAGGATTACGATGGAGCTGTTTAAGGACTCGAGGACGAGTCCCATTTTTCAAGAGGGGAAGTAGTGTAATGATTATGATTTGACAGACGGTGCGTGACGTCATTGCTATGGATAAACACGGAAGGAATGATGTTTTCGAGGACACCTGTGGACAATGAACAATAATTGGATACTTTTAAAATGGGGGTTGTCGGACACTGGGAGGAAAAGAGAGAGACTGAGAAACTGTGTTTTAACCTGCTGGGTTCACAAAGGGGATCTGTGGCGTTCGTGGTTGGCTAGCACCACCGGCGTGAAGAAAACCGGGGTCCCACTTATTGGCCTGGAGGTAGACAGCGGGGGGGAAATATAGATAGATAGGGGAGTAAGTGTAGGTGGACCTGGCTGGTTGAAAAAGAGCTTCCTATCATTACCGCGGAGGGGAAGGTTGAGTCCTCACAGTGACGGCAGGGTGTCGTCGGACGTGGACAGGGAAGTCCGAAACTATTTTAATCATTCTATATGATTTATGTGTGTTGTTGTTGTGTTTAGCCATTGATGATTAACGTTACTGCCTTCATGAACTGTATGTTGATTGCCTGTGCTGGTTATTATATTTAGGGCATGTGATTGATGATTGGAGTTTCTAATTAAGCATGCTTTGTCTGAGATATCACAATATTTATAGTTTGCTGTGAATTTGGAATGAGTTTTTGTTCCCCTTTCAAATGTGTGTTCACGGTTTAATGAAATAGGATGACCAGTATATGTAATCAGGATATTTAAGTGAGAGAATGCCATACGGCTGCTATTGTTACTAATAAAAAGTTCCTTCTTAATTCTTGTTTTGGATTGTGTTTGGTGTGCTCCTCCCAGACCAGACCGGGTTAAAATTAAAGGTGGTGGCAGTATAGGTCTCCAGCCGCAAGGAGGCTCGCCAGTGGCCCCTAGTGGTGGCAAAAATCATTACACAATATTAGCGTCCGAATAGGACTTAACTGACAGTAGCCTATGCTTTCACTGGCCTTTAAAAGAGCGTTTTAATTAAATTAATAATATTGTATAATAATATAATTAAAAATCTAACAACAATCAGTGTAATGACAATTTTATTCTTTGCATGAAAACACTTGAATTAGCCTAATTTAATACTGTCTGGGTGTATTAAAACTTGTTGTGGAAATAATTCTATTCGGAGAGTTAGGAGGAAGGAGACAAGTCGAAACCTTTGAAAAGTCAAAGTATCAAAATGTTTTTATTTCTTGCAAGAAATTGGCAGTTCACATACAGAGAGCATCTGCTATGCGAAGGGCAAAGAGTCAGTTCCTTTGCCAAGCTTATATACCCTAAACACACCCTGAAAAGGCTGCATCTGTCTCAAAAGATCGCCTTGTTTACCTTAAAAGGAAAAACGCCTTTGTTCAAGATCTCTTGTCTCACATAAATTCTATCTAGACAGGACAATACCATGCCTACTTAAAAGTTCCTGTTTTTAGCTGCTGCTCAAATTCACACCTTTTGCATATCTCTATTTCTATCCAAACTGCACACATATTTTCACACTTAAAGTACACAATAGGTCACTTGAAGTACACATTGTCTCTTTGTTAGTTAGTCTCCTCTTATAACCTCAGAAACATTTTGTCCCCACAAGCTTGTCACACATTTATGCATTTCTAAAACTTATACATTTCTAAAACTTGGTTACATATGTTTAATAATGCACTTGGTTACATGGTTATATTCCTTTAAATGCTTATGAGTAAAAATAAGTGTTCAGCTTAATACAAGTTGTGCACATACACATCTAGGAAATAAAAAACACATCTAAAGTAAAAGAACACATCTAAAAGTAAAAAGAACACATCTAAAAATAAAAAGAACTTATCTAAATGTAAAATTTCCATAACAAACTTCAGAATTATATTCATATAGACCTGCAACAGTGATAAGGTAAAGCTAGTGGTCCAGACCAACCTTACGAAAGTGTGACTTACAAAAGATATACTTAGCGTACGAACGTTTCAGGAACCGTCCCATAAGGTTAAGAGAGAGGTTAAGGAATAGGTTAAGAACTACTTAGAGATAATAACGCTTTGGGAAACCGGGCCCTGAAGTTTTAATACACACAGACAGTGTTATTATATATATATATTATATTATTAATTTAATAAAAGAGCGATTTTTAAAGGCCAGTGAAAGCATAGGCTACTGTCAGTTAAGTCCTATTCGGATGCTAATTTTTTCTCATGGGCTCGTTCGGTATTTTAAAAATTTACAGGGGTAAGTCGGTGATTTTAGTGCCGTCTGAATCCATAATATCAGTGTTTTTTCTCACCCAACCCGCATAATAATCTCTAGCCAAATTAGTCTAATGTTTTTTGACAAACAGGTTGTGTGGTAATTTAATTGCCGTCTGAATCCAAATCTCTGAGTTTACAAGAAGAGATTCAAAATTCACTGTTTAAATCCTTTTTGATCACTGCCGAGCACCGTACGTAAGATCTACACTTTTATTACTGAAATGCTGCAAAGTATTTACAATAACAATATTTCCTCGCAGCTCCCTCAGAGAACAAAAATGGGAAAGAGAAGAAAGCACATAAAAATTTGAAATGGTTATCATGGCAGCAATATATGATACAATTTTAAAATATGTAGGCTTGGCCAGTCGAAAACTTTGCATTTCTCTGTCTGCCCATAAAGCACTTTTGAAAGATGCTTTGCCAGATTGCTTGTGTTTCCGCCCTTACATGCAAAAATCTTGTTGCACTTCTGGCAACGAGCGTTGTCTGCATCAACTCTAGTGAAGTGTAACCACACTTTTGAATGTTTGGTTCTCTCCGCCATAGTCGCTCTATTTATTAAGTGGGAACTTTCATGTTGTGTGCACGCTCGCTGATGGGTGTGACAGACCCGCACATATGATATATCACTTCTTGATTGCGAATAACAAAAATGCAGACAAATGTCTTGATATCATCGTGTGGTGGGACGTACAGAGTTTAGTTTTTAATTTATTTAATTGTGGTGGGCAATGTAGTAGTGTCCAATTATATTCCGCGAGAGGGTTTCGAATGCACCGTTTGTGTGTGTGGTCACCGCCTGTGCGTCATTGCCGGGGACCGCCCATTCCGGTTTGTTCTCTTAAGAGAGGTTCTCTCGTATTGCGTAAGTTGCTTACGCTTCGGGTAAAGTCATCTTTTCTCTAGATCTGAAGCCAAAAAATTATCCTTAATTTTGTATTTATTGTCAACGCAGTGCGGCAGCCAGCAGACCATAGCAGACCATAGCAGGCTGTATAAGCGTGCTCATTGGCTGTCCTGCGGCAACTGCTGCAGCCTACTGGTGAGCCCGCCCTCCACGCGTCGCAGCCCGCCAGAATGGGTGTGGCTTAGCATATAAGGAAGGGCTCAACAGGCTGAACTCTGATTTTTATTTCTTCAACGAAGCTCTACGCATCGCTGGATCTTGAGAAGCTGCCGCCATCGAAACAAGCGACCAGCAAGCCTAGGCCGTCTTCGCCGCCTTCAGCCATCCGTGCCTGCCACGCTATCCGGCGACAAGTATCCTTTCTCTGCTGTGCGTGTTCGCCGCCGCGACACACACTCACTATCTAAAAGAGCGCGAGGCGTTTTTATAAAAATGCCTCGCTCTTCCTGTGGCTCGTGCCGAGTCCTGCTCAGCGCCGGAGACCGCCATTTGATCTGCGCTCTCTGCCTGGGCCGTGAACACGCAGCCATTGCTCTCTCTACGGGCGCCTGCCCCGAATGCGAGGAGCTTTCAATGTCGACCCTGCGTTCATGCTTGACCTTATTGGAGTGTGTGTGTTGATACCTGTGCACAGGGTGGTAAGAGTGATATAGGAGCCTTGTGCTCACTAAAATAGTGTACCTGCCATTGTCAAGTTTTTGACGCTGAAGCTGTCACTCCGCCTGTCTCTGCTGGGCCGCGCAGGAAGAAGCGCCACTCCCAGAGGCCACCGGAGACTGATGTGGTACTTAAAAGCTCGCTGGAACCCTTCCCTCGAGCTTCTTTCTCTCCTTCTCTGCCCACCCTCCCGGACGCGCAGCCGCCGGCTTCCACCCGCGTCGCCGCCGCCTTAGGGGATGAAGCGGATGAAGACGCAGCCGCTGACAGCTGCTCTATCCTGGCCTCTGACAGCGAGGAATGGTCCGGTTCACACTACTCTGCCTCCTCGTCAGTCCAGGAGTCCGGCTGTACTCGGGCCGGCGTGGATGCGGAACTCCTGCGCCTCCTCACCAAGGCCGTCGACCAACTTGGCCTCGAGTGGTCACCGTTTAAGGAGCCCACGCCTAACAGACTCGACGGCTGCTTTCTCCATCGCCGCCGCCAAGCGCCCGCATCCAGGACTGCACCCTTCCTGCCGGAGCTCCACGCTGAGCTTTCAAAATCGTGGAATGCACCATTCTCCGCGAGAGTCCACTCTCATGTCTCCTTGGCGCTCTCACAGATTGACGGCACCGCCGAGAAGGGGTATAATTCTATTCCCCCAGTGGAAGAAGCGGTTGCAGTGCACCTTTGCCTGCCCTCTGCTGGATGGCGCTCAAAGGCTGCCCTCCCGTCCAAAGCCTGCAGGACTACATCAGCCCTTGTCGGGCGCGCTTTCGCCTCTGCCGGACAGGCTGCCTCAGCCTTGCACTCCATGGCAGTCTTACAGATCCTCCAAGCCGATCTCCTCCGTGATCTGGACGAGAAAGGCCCAGATCCTGCCTCCATCACAGATTTGCGCAGCGCGACGTATCTCTCCCTTCGCGCTACTAAATCCGCTGCCCAGGCTCTTGGAAGGTGCATGTCCTCGCTGACCGTCACAGAGAGGCACCTCTGGTTGACGCTCGCCGACATGAGGGAGTCTGAGCGAGCTGTTTTTCTCAACGCCCCACTCTCCCCCACCGGCCTCTTCGGCCCAGCGGTTAACGGGATCGTGGACCGTTTCTCGGAGGTACAAAAGACCACCCAGGCTATGAACCTTTTCCTGCCTCGACGCTCAAACTCAGCCGCACGCCGCTCTCGGGACCAGCCTGCGCAAAGCTCTACCCAGCGTCCAGCTCAGCCTCCGTCTTCGCAGCGACGACAGGGCGGCCGCCCTAGATCGCTCTCAACCAGCCGTCACAGGCCTCCTAGCAGCTCAAAGGAGGAAAAGACGGTTAAGTCCCGCCGCGGCCGGACCACCGTCAAAGCGTTCCGCTCTGCCAGTCCCCGTAGTCATGGCTACTGCAGATGTGTATTATGCAGCCAACGAGCCGGTGATACAACCCGCTCGCCTGCATACAACCGCCATTGTCACGGCGACCCAGAGAAATCTCAAAAAGAGTGTTAGATGTAGGACATGTGCCCATGACCCCATGCCCACACCTACTCACTGCCTGCTCCGTTACACGGCCACTTCCTGCCGGTCACGTTACGAATGTAAGTCTTGTGCCCGCTCACGAGCGCTCACACTTACTGACAAGCATTTTACCCCCGGCACCGCTCTCGAGCCCCGTTCCTCACACAATATGCTCCCTGTTTAAAGCCACCTGGACATCGTGTGTAAAACGGCCAGCCATCGCTGTCTGCAAGCCGCCGTATTCAAGCACCGAGAGCGCGCGCACTGCGCCTGCGCCTCCGAGTCAGGTTCTCGAGCGGCAATCGGAACCCGGAGGCCATTCTGCCCCTAGCTGTACATGCAAAAGCATGGGAAGCTATTCCAGGCGTTTCAGAATGGGTGCTGAGCACAGTAAAGCAGGGCTATGCGTTGCAGTTTGCTCGCGTCCCCCGCGTTTTCGAGCGCGAACCGAGACGAGAGTGAATGGGGAAGTAGCACACCTACTTCGTGCAGAAATAGCGAAACTTCTGTGCAAAGGGGCCATAGAACCGGTACCTCCTTCTCTGAGCAAGTCAGGCTTTTACAGCCGTTACTTCCTCGTGCCCAAGAAGGACGGAGCTCTCAGACCGTTTTTAGATCTGAGATATTTGAACAAAGCTCTTATGAGATGACCGTTCAAAATGCTCACAACCAGACAGATCCTCGCGCAAATTCGCCCAGGGGACTGGTTTATTTCCCTCGATCTGAAAGACTCTTACATTCAGATTCAGATAATACCCCGTCACAGGCCATTCTTGAGATTCGCCTTCGACGGTCAGGTATATCAATACACCGTCCTGCCATTTGGCCTATCTTTGGCACCCCGTATATTCACGAAGTGCATGGACATGGCTCTCGCTCCCCTGAGAAATCAGGGCATGCAGATTTTGAACTATTTGGACGATTGGCTGATTCTAGCACAGTCAGAGAAAGAGCTTATTTCTCACAGAACAGTGCTTCTCAGCCACCTGGAAAGCCTGGGTCTCACGGTCAACTGGACCAAGAGCTCTTTACTGCCCAGTCAGTCAGCCTCTTTTCTGGGTATAGAACTGGACTCTGTGGCAATGACGGCCCGGCTGTCGACACAGTGCACGCGCCGTGTTCAACGCCTGGCCGCGTCTTTCCAGAAAGGCAGCGTCGCTCCCCTAAAAACATTTCAGAGGATGTTGGGTTGTATGGCATCAGCTGCAGCAGTGCTTCAGCTGGGTCTACTGCGTATACGACCGCTGCAACTCTGGTTGAACGCTCGAGTGCCTCACCGATCCTGGGCGTCCGGCGGCATGCGAATCAGAGTGACTCAGAGCTGCGTTTCAGCACTGAAACCCTGGTCAGCGGCCGACTGGTACCAGCGGGGAGTGACAATGGGAGCTGTCTCGTACCGAAAGGTTATCTCGACAGACGCCTCCAACTTGGGTTGGGGCACTCTTTTTGAGGGCAGACCGGTCTTTGGCCTGTTGTTTGTTGAGATCATTGTGGTAATTGTGTTTTCATTACAGGAGCCGAGGCTTCAGGGCAGGCCGCTAGTAGGCCCTCACGTGCGGTGGTGGAGGTTTTGTCACAGAGTGCTGTGCGTTCATGCTTGACCTTATTGGAGTGTGTGTGTTGATACCTGTGCACAGGGTGGTAAGAGTGATATAGGAGCCTTGTGCTCACTAAAATAGTGTACCTGCCATCGTTAAGCCTCGGCCTCCATTTTGGTCTCTTTAGTGTCGTGAATGTTGAATCATTTTAAACATAAAAATTGTTATGTTGGTCATACTTCCAAAAAGTAGAAGCTGTGATTCCGAATGACAGTATCCACACTGGCGCGGTGACGCACATTCTCCTCAAACGCTGTGCCGTGCCGAGGCACAACCCACATAAAGTTGATAATTCCACGAATAACTGCAATTGCAGATTTCAAACAGAGATGGCGACAAAGAGGAAAAACTACGGACTGAAGCTTTAAGCAATAATAAATAGGAAATATTTTTTCTTAATTTCTCCAGTACCAAAAGCAGAACCATAGTGTCAGAGCTTTTTGATACTACAATCTTTCATAATTTAGCACTGGGCCCAGTTTAAAACCGGGTTTCGGTACCCATCCCTAGTTTCTAGGCACTTTCCATAGAAACAATGAGTTTTATACTATACAAACTGAATATTATTTCCCCTAAACCTACCGCATAATGCTTATTGATGTATTTTAACAACATGATCTTATGAGAATGTGTATGTAATTCAAATGACAACATGTATTTATTTATGAAGGTGTGAAGTGGAGCCGCCAAACTTTTTGGTCCAGCACATCCCACAGATGCTTAATTGGATTGAGATCTTGGGAATTTGGAGGCCAGGTCAACACCTTGAACTCTTTATCATGTTCTTTAAACCATTCCTGAACAATGTGTGCAGTGTGGCAGGGTGCATTATCATGCTGAAAGAGGCCACTTCCACCAGGGAACATCATTGTTATGAAAGGGTGAGCCAGGTCTGCAACAATGTTTAGGTAGGTGGAACATGTAAAATTTACATCCACATGAATGGCCTGACCCAGGGTTTCCCAGCAGATTATTGCTCAGAGCATCACACTCCCTGCCTCCTGGTGCTATCACTTCCAACCTTCTTCCACTGCTCCAAGGTCTAGTTCTGACGCTTGTGTGCCCATTGCAGGTGCTTTCAACGGTGGACAGGGGTTATCATAGGCACTCTGATATGCATCAGAGTGTGATGCTCTGTGGTGTGACACATTCGTCCCATAACCATTTTAAAAATTTAGTGTGACTTGTGCCACAGTAGACCTTCTTTTGGCTCGGTCCAGACGGGATAGTCTTTGTTGCCTTTGTGCATCGATGAGTCTTGGGCGCCCAACACTAAGTCTGTCAGACTTTCCTCAGGCCCATTTCTTCCTCAGTAAAATGGAATTTTATCAGGATATTGACATTTTAACTTAATTTTTTTTATATTTGGCCATCTGCAGAATAGCCCAAAATGTTCATTTCACACACGTAACTACATTCTAATTACTTCTGTGCATTTTAACTCCTGTGTGTCAGAGTACACAGTGTGCCATAAATACACCATCAATGCAAATTTGTTGTGTCAAAGGTTAGAAATCACTGTGTTGTTAATTACATGTTGTGGCATTGCGTAGGCTTCATGCAGAGTACAGGAGGGTGAAGACTTTCATATTCCCAGCCACCACCTTGTATTATGCTTCCAATTAGCCTTTCCTTTGGAAAAACAGATGAGCAATTAATACTGCTTTTAAACCCTTCAAATGACAATTCCAGAGGAAAGAAAAATCTCTCATTTTCCGCTCGGGTGCTCAGTGGTGTGCCTATAATTACAATTAAAGGCTCGTTCAATAATACAAACAGACCCTAGCTTTAAAACACACACACACACACACACACACACACACACACACACACACACACACACACACACACACACCTTGAAGTGCATTGTTTTGATTATTTGGTTGGCTGATTGCAGGAGACACACTGAAAAGCCCTTAGTGTTTGACTTTTTTTTTTTTTTTTTTTAATTAAGGCCATGGCATCTCCACAAAAAAGCAAATTTTAAGCTTATGAACCTTTTTCAGGCTTTGGCTTTATCTACCGTCTGTCTGGGTCAACGTTTGCCTTTTTGCCTTGAATAGCTCATCAAAAGATCCCGAGACAAATTAGACCTCATTTGTCTGTTTACCTATAGTCACAGTGCTCCATATTAATATGCACTAAGCACTTAGTCTAGAACTCTTTAACCATTCCTCCAAATTCTTTGTGCTCTTACTGACATTATATATATATGAAGACTTCAGATGCAAAAGTATTAATAAACTAAAACAACATCAATTCACAAAAGACATCAATTTTATTAGCTTGATGTAATCCAAATCTTTAGAATCCATACGTTGTTTGCAAGAAACAGATCCAAATTCAGCCCTTTATCCAGTGATCTTCATCTCTCACAGACCGTAAACGTCAAATCCCGCGCTCGTAGTGAATTCAAATTCAAAAAATTGCGCCCGAAGCGTTACGACATGTTTTACGGCAGTGATATCAAACGCTCATTGGCTCTCGCATACTTTGTCACAGATTACGACATGCTGTGTTTAAGTTGGTGAGCTACATTTGAAATAAGCGCGCGCGCCTTCACAGAGTGAACAGCGAACCGAAACCGGATTAACATTTTCATGGAATAACTTAAAGGAGAACTCGGCAACTCTAGCGAACTCTAGTCACTTCTTCGCTGATTTTCCCTTTTGTTGTCGCATGTTTTCCCCACGAGCTCCCCCTACAGCTGTGGGAGGGTGTATATTTCACAACACGGTCGTAAAAAACTCACTTGCGGCGGCCTCCTCCCCCTCTCTACCGCTGCTCATGTGCGTTTGTTATGATCGGAGCAAGCCAACTGTATCGTGTGGAGCTATGTCTACCGAGGTGGGTAATCTGGTAATACATCATACATGCATGTGTGTTTATGTCGAATTGCCGTAAAGCAATTCGTGTTTCGCGCTCGTTCTCGTTCTCATTCTCGCTTCTCACGAGACTACCAATTTCTATCTTTCCGGGACGGTAGTGCCCAAGTTGCAAGGTTGGTTTTCCGCCTGGGAACGCTGGGGGGAGCGGGGAAAGTCACCAATATCACCAGAACAGGTTGTTTAACCATTCAAATGATTTCTAGACAGTTTTATTAAGTTAAAAAAGTTACCAAGTTCTCCTTTAAATTCTGCTCTGTAACGTTACCTCATATAAAACTATTATATACTGCCAGAGAGGACTGCGACACATCGTCATGTGAACGACTTTTGGTACCGGTTTTTACATTTTCTCAATAAATAAATTATTGTGATTATACGTGTCTGTCTGTTGTTTTTCTTTATAATTGTAGCCTACGTAGTTTTAAGAAATTGGTAGGGGTAGGATTAGTGGCTCAAACTATTTTTGAATGCTATTGTTAATAAAACTGCCATTTCCCTACACATATCTGTCCATTACGTTTTATCCTTTTAATTTTGTCAATAAAATGGGTATGCTTAGGTGTGGGAGTAGGGTTAAGGGATCTTACATTTAACTTATAATCTATAAAATGGTAAAAATTAAATTATACAGATATCTTTATGATATGAAATAATCATGAATATTTTACGTTTTTTAGCTGTAAAAACGTAATAAAGTTACGTTTAAACGTTGCAGATACGTCCATATTAGGCTATACGTTTCAGCATCTATCCAAACGTACAAAAAAGTATGTTTTCTATCTTTGAAAATTACGTATTAAAACCTACGTATTAACAATGAGACCAGGCTGTTGTCTCTGCTTTTTCTTGAGTAAAGATCCCTTCTGTGTGAGCAATAAGGTGGTGAAGGATGGTTTGGTGCTGGTTAGGCCTTATCTTTGCCATAAAGTCAGTGATAAAGTTTCAATAGCTCTTGTTTGGCCCAGAGAAAAAAAGGTTTGTTAACCCACAATGATATCCTCAATGAATTTGAGAAGAATCTGGCTTTGTTAATCATGTTAAACTTGTAATAACTTTTATAACCAGTAATATTGTGAAATATTATTAAAATTTCAAATAATTATTTTCTATTTGAATATTCAAAAATTGTGACGTCATCGACCAGGAAACTATAAAGCACACCTGAACCAAAAAGCGTCAGCTTCTATGTCTTCAGCAAGCGCTCTATGTGATACTATGTCTATTTTAAACTATGTATAAAATAATAAAGGTAACACTTTATTTTGATGGTCCCTTTTGAACATTCTGTTGACTATAAGTAACTTTGCAACTACATGTCAACTAACTCTCATTAGAGTATTAGTGTACTGTCTGCTTAATATCTGATAACTCTTTATTGTGATGGTCCTCCAACAGACATCTATAAGTAACTTTGCAACTACATGTCAACTTATTCTAACCCTAACCCTACCAGTCTACTAATACTCTAATGAGAGTTAGTAGACATGTAGGTGCAATGTTACTTCTAGACAACAGAATGTGTTAAAGGGACCATCAAAATAAAGTGAAACCAAAATGGATAAATAAAAACTTTATAATGGCGAGTGAACAACATTTAAATAGTGTGTTCATCCCTACCCAATCTACATCATGGGTGCGTATGCGCATGGATTGTGTGTTGTTCGTTTGGGAGCGCAGCACGCTCAGTCAGCCCTCGAGGGGGCTGGATATGAGCATTGTTGTGAGACAGTTGAGAATGCTGTGCTCCCGCCGATCGCTCTTTGAAGAGGGCGACTCGGCTTGCGGCTCGCGTCCCGTTTCTGCTCGAGTCATGGTTGTTCGCAAATGGATCTGGCAGAGGGGTTAACCTGCCAGGTCCAGTGTCTCATCTCGGGGTCGGAAGCACGCTTTGCGGTTACTTCCACCCGAATGAGGCATCTGAATGTTGTAGTTATCAAAACAGACTTGCCACTTCATGTGAAGCAAACAGCTTTTTGAATCGTGTCCCTCCCTGCCCTCACTACATTATGAACGGGTAAACACACGGTTAAAGTGTTTGTTTGGGGGCGGTACATGCACGTCAGTGTGGGCTGACAGTTTCATTCCTAAAATTTTTCCCTATATGTAGAAAAACACACGCTCTATCTGAAGTTTTAGCTCCGCCCCTGTCTTAACTAGCTTGGATCTCACGCTTAATTGCTGAGACAGCACATAGATTATGGGTCAACATAAAGAATCTACAGCTCGGCGTATATTATAGGTCTGCAATATATTTATAAAGTGGATGAAACAGCTCAACAAGGATTTCCCCTTTCTCTCTTTCTCCTATTATCACAACTAAAATGTGTGTTTGTAAGCAATGAATTTTTTTTTTTTTTTTGTATTCAAATAGCCTATGGATAATCAGCCAGAAGGATTTTTCATCCGGGGGTTTCATCAAGGGGGTTTCATCAGATTTTAGATTCTGTTCTGTTCTGCGCCATCAGGAGGGTCTGCGATCGCGCCCCTTATACAAACTGGCTCACCAGATCCTCCTGTGGGCCCAGGGGAAGCTACTTTCATTGAGAGTGATATATATCCCAGGGTACTTAAATCAGGGGGCAGACATCCTGTCGAGGCAGGGTCTGAGGCCTGGGAAGTGGAGACTCCACCCCAAAGTGGGTGTAGCTCCTTTGGGAGAACTTCGGTCAAGCCGAGGCCGACCTGTTCGCATCCAAAGAGACCACACATTGTCCACTGTGGTTCTCACTCAGCTATCCAGCCCCTCTGGACACTGGTGCAGACGTGGCCGAGGTCACATCTGTACGCATTTCCCCAGATTGTTGTGCTCCCAGGAGCTCTGGAAACGGTTCTGCTCCCAGGAGCTCTGGAACGGGTTCGCCAGGATGGGGTCAGTCTACTGCTAGTAGCCCCATTCTGTCCTGCCTGAGTAACCTAGTGTCTCTCCTCGACGGCTCTTCTCTGGAGATTCCGATCAGGAGGGACCTACTCTTTCAGGCAAGTGGGTTGATCCTTCACCCCCGCCCAGAACTGTGGAAACTGTGGGCTTGGCCTCTGAGGGGGCCCAGCTCATAAGTTCTGGTCTCTCAACCAAGGTTGTTGAGACCATTCTCCACTCCAGAGCTCCATCCACAAGGAAACTGTATGCCTTGAAGTGGAGACTTTTCACTTCCTGGTGTGGAGAGCACCACCTCTCACTAGCTCCATTAGAGCCCATTTAGGAAGTTTCTGAGAAAGTCTCTCTAAAGACTGTCTTTCTCCTCGCAATTTCGTCTCTCAAGAGAATTTGAGACATTCAGACACTTTCGGTATCTCCCTCGTGCATGGAATTGCTCCTGGTATGGTAAAGGGTTTTTCTGCACCCTAAGACCAGGTTACGTTCCTAAGGTTCCTACTAATACTGTAAGACCTAGAGTACTGCAGGCCCTCTGTCCTCCTCCGGACGTCAGACCTAGAGAAACTTTATCTGCTCTGCCCAGTTAGGGCCTTAGATGCTTTCGTCCACAGAACTGTGGATAAAGTCTGAAGACTGTTAATTTGCTTTAGGGTACCCACAAAGGGGTGCCCGGCATATAAGCAGAGGATGAGCAAGTGGGTGGTCAAGGCCATCTCACTTGC
Organism: Vimba vimba; assembly: GCA_022828995.1. Taxonomy (NCBI): domain Eukaryota; kingdom Metazoa; phylum Chordata; class Actinopteri; order Cypriniformes; family Leuciscidae; genus Vimba; species Vimba vimba. Next base: position 29,150,312 of record CM040818.1, on the reverse strand, counting down.
TTATAAGTCAGTCAGTCAGCCTTCACCTTTGGCTCTAGGAGTATGGCTGCACCAATCCAGGGGTGCAGGTGCTTTCGCCTTGATGTGCGCATTGATTTCACACAGACGAACACTTGCCCTTATGGAAGCATTATTACCGGTTTATTACCGGTATTATTACCATTATTACCGGCATGGGTATTAGCATTCCCACAGCGTTTTGACGCAGCTCGAGTTCCCTTGAAAGGGAGCGTCTCGGTTACGTATGTAACCCTAGTTCCCTGAAGAGGGAATGAGAAGCTGCGTCACCCTGCCATACTCCCGGCATGCTTGTGATCGACTTGCTTCAGCCTATTATACGCATGACGCAAAACTTTCAGGTTTGCTTCATAGTTTCCTGGTCGATGACGTCGCATGACGTTCCGTCACGCCATTGGACTGGTTTTATACGTGCTTCATGACGCAATCACGTAGAGGCATTTTTTCCACAGCGTTTCAACACAGCGTCTCGTTCCCTCTTCAGGGAACTAGGGTTACAGACGTTTATTAATTTTACTGACCCCAAACTTTTTTTTTATTTATCATTAACTAAAATGCTTTTTCTGTTGGCTAAAATTTAATGTTAAAGGTTAAGATGAATTAATATAACATGACAAAATATTAACACATATTTAAATAAAATTTTCATGATGAAAACTGTAAAAATGGTCACTGTCAGGGGTCATGTCCTGACCAGTGGCGGCTGCTGGTCTGTCAAAGAGGGGAAGCTCATTTTCGGCCTACATCATAAAAATTATTCATTTATTTATAAGTAAATTCTACGTTCCTTTTCAAGAAAATGCTCTGTGAAAAATGAATGTAATAATATAATAAAGGTAGAAATAATAATATAATAAAGTATAATAATAAGGCTACTAATAATAAGATATTTTTTTAATTATTTTTGAATTATTACTAATAATAATAATATAAAAAATATATAATAAGTAATAATATAATAAAGGCATAAATGTATAATTGTGTGAAATGTATTATACAAATTGGCTAGCAATTTCGACAAGCAAATAGCAAGAAATAAATTGCAGCAGTTTGTCTTTGAAAAATCCGCGATGGGACTGAGCTCGAACAGCTTCAACATCAGCGACTTTTTATTGTATTAAATCGCTGTCAATCAAAAGGAGACGCAGCCTTTCGACAGACCCTCCAATCATCACGCGGAAGCCCGGAGTCCAGGCCAGCCCACTCCCCGTTCACCCCCAGAGAAGCTGAGCTTCCATGGGCGGGACATAATCGCAGCATTTATCCAATGACCGTCTAGTTTCGAAGCGCTGAAAAAAACTGTTTGAAGCAGCCCCATAGAAATCAATGGAAGCTGGGCTTCAACGGGGAAGTGCACTGTGACGCTACGGGAATGTATGAGAAGGAGATCGAGTCAGCCGACCTACTGTATGTAGCTGATTCTGAACGAACTCGTCTTTGAGACGAACGTCTTCTAACGCATTTTAGTCAATAAAATGTTAATACAATAGTACATATTTGACCATTAATTTTTTTGACATTATAGGGGAAGCCGAGCTTCCCTTGCAGTCTTAAAGAAATCGCCACTGGTCCTGACCCTCAAGCAATGGCCAAGTTCAGCAGCAAAAAGAGAAAGAAAAGGCAATAATATCTCTCACATCTACTTACCAAACTATAGGGTTGCAATTCATTGTGCCCGAATTAAGATCTCTGGCTCCTCCACGTTAGCAATGGCGACACCCCACAGTTCACTATCATGTACCCTGTTATCTTTCGTTTGTTCCTCTACACGCACTCCCCCTCATAAAAATCCTATCTGATGTCTGCCCAAACCTCATCATTCATGAATCGCTTCATTTGCGCCTCTGACAGGTGGAACTAAGCTCTGCTGAGAATAAGGAACTGGAGGAGTTCATGCACCACAGGCTTTTGGGTCAGGAGACTAATCATACACATGCATGTTGGGGTGGCTGATGCAGAATAAATTGAGCGTGTGCAGGTGTAGAGCGTGCTTCTAGGTTTCCAGGCAATATTTTGGAGGCATGTCTGTTAACAGGGGAAGCTCTCTGTCAGTTGACATAAATTGAACATGTCTTATTATCTCTCCCATAAGCTGGGAATTAAAAATAACTGGCTCTGGAGAGACAAGATAAACGGCCTTCATTTGTGCCTCTGCCACGTAGTGCTGAGGGTTGTGAAATCCACTCACACACGCATCCATTACTCTAACATACACACACACACACACACACACACACACACACACACACACACACACACACACACACACACACACACACACACACTCAAACTTCCCACATGCACTTCTTTGAATGTCCCACATGTCTCATGTCTCATTGCTCTGAAACACTGATCAACAAAAATACTCCAATAAAACAAAGACAAAAAATAACAGTTCCGCCTTATAGAAATATGAAGTTCCCCCATTAACTCGTTTACAAGCAAACTCGAGTCACAGACTGAACTGTATTTTCCACTTTGCTTTCTGTCTGGGAATTAATCTGTACTTGTTACTTTTTTAGATGGACAGAAATTCTGATGAAATTCTTTTTTTCTTTTATTTCTTTTTTATTTCTTTTGTGTGGGACTGCACAGACAGTCATGCAACATTTTTTTTGTTCACGCCAGTCTATTAGCCTGGCTAACGTCAGACCAAGTCTCATTTGAGACTTGGTCTGGGAACCACGTGTTCATTTTCTCGTATTTGAGGCGTGGTTTACGAATGCCCAGAGCCGTTTATTGGGCGCTATGAATGTCTATCAAGTGCGCCTGTACGTAGCTCATAGCCAATCGCTTCAATTATACCAGATGACGTATGTAGAGTGACAGAAATTCGCCGAGGAAAAAGACGATGGGTCAAAGATTTATTTGTACACGATGGCGTTTCGCGAATATTACCGTTTGTGCAAGATAAACATGAGGGTAGAAGGTAACGTCGAGTCTGATGCCATGTTGGATTCATAGATATAAACAAACTGCTTCGGTGTCGTCATCGTCTTGCTGCTCCCTCCCCGTTCTGTGATTGGTTCCCTTTTTCAGGGGAAAATCTGGTCCATGGTGTCCAGACTGCCTAGCAGCGTGAATAAAATCGCGCTGCGAGCAAGGCAGTATGGGGAAACCCAGGCTACCAGTCTATGGCCATGTCCAGCAAAATACAGTTGTCAGTTCTGTATTTGAGTCCTTAATATGAATTCGTTTACACACTTATTTAGCCTACAACAATTGCATTAAGCAAACACTGCATTTGATACTCAAACTCACACCTGTACATTATCAGGATTCACAGTCACATTTTTGGCGAATTTCTACTGTGTGAACAAAACCAAACTGGACAATGTTGCCATCTTTGATAGTACTTTAGTCTCTGTCCCTATAGTTACAGGTGATAGTCACAAACAGAATAAAGGTTTGACTTCCATTACTCATTCATACAGACAGTATTCTAGCCAATACTGTAAGCTGCTGTGTAGACAGGACATTTTGAGACTCACACCTGACAGTGTGAATGTACTGTAGCCTATTATTGAGATGTCAGTTTTACTCAGCACTTAACGTACATAAACAAAACAAAATGTGATTGGTTGCATTACATGAGGGTCAGACTGTCTAAGTGGAGGTTTTTAATTTAATTTACATAATTTGTGTATTAATTTGTGTATCTGGTCCACTTCACATAATTTGTGAAGCGGACCGGACTTTGATGCAAGTCTGGCTGCGTGAGACTAATAGACCAACAAATGTTATACCTAGTGATGCACCGATGTGAAAATTGTGGCCGATACAGATAACCGATATTAATATTGCTGTTATGGCCAATACCGATATTTACCGATGTCGATATATCTCTGTATAGAAAACACATTTTTATGATAATCAAATAAAAATCTATTTTCCAAAACACACATGCATTATATTGCATTGCATATAATGTGTGCTGGTCAACTTGTCTAAAATTAAGAAACCCCTAGAAAACAGTATAAAAAAACATAGGAACATTGTGTATAGGATAGGCTACTTAATTTATTATTCCAATATCCAAATATGATACTAAAAAATACCACAGGGAAAGGGGCTTCTATTTGTGATGTGCTGTCTTTGCGTTTGAACATTGCACATTTTAAACAGGACACGCATTAACTGAATAAATGTTAGCCAATACAAACATATTTATAGAAAACAGTTGACAATGAATAGACAGGAGTCCAATAATAGCATAAGGAATCACTTATTATAAAAATAATAACAAGTAGGCTAATCCGACATATGGGCTGTGTTAACAGTAAAACGTCCGTCATTTAATGAATTTTAAAAACACGGATGGATAATACAAAATGCTTTCTGACATTTTGACAGAAAAAAAACCAAGCAAGAACAAAATTTAAACTTAGCCCGTCAATTTTTCATTTTACAATGATCTTCTCTCTGTGTGCGTGCGTCACTGTTTGTGAGAGAGAGAGCTCACGCAGCACTGATACAATGGTAGCCTACTTTTTAATCCATAAGTAACGAACGCGCTAGTTTTCATACAAAATAAATATGTAACATAATTAGGTAGGCTACTTTAGTTATTATTAACACAATAACGTAACACATGAAGGCTACGTTTCTCAACACTGAAAATGAATAAATAAACGCCTGTTTCTCCACTTGCGCTTATCAGTAATCCACAAATCACACGTGCTGTCACTTTTGAGAAAAATCAAATTCGAACGGGTATCAAATATCAAGCAATATATTCAAATATCTACGAGTCAAAAAACGATCAGTGGACTGGTTAACAATGTTAGGGACGGGACAGTTCTCCGTTATGAACGTGAGCGCTCTGAAAGCGTCACTAAAAGACTTTCACAGAGACTATATTACAGTATTTAAATTTAATTTAGTTTTGTATTAATTGTATCTTAATTTGGATCAATGTTTCATCAACCAATTGCCTGGATTTAATAAATAAGAAGTAAATATAGTAGAAAATATTTAATCAGGACACGGAGATGACGGCGCGTGAACCTGGAGCGCGTCTCATAAATGAAACGAAACCGACCTGCCTCACAGACCTGAGACATATATAGAAAGCTTGAAATGTCTATTTTTAAACAGAACAATTCAAAACGAAAGAAAACAGACTGTTCTCTGCTTATGTCATCTGTATGAAATGTGTATTTCTCTCTGGCTCATTCACTACTGCAAAGATCGCGAGTCAGCATCGTCAACTTCATCTTCAACTTCACACGTCAAATATCGGCCTGTTCACATCGGCCATATTTTGACATCGGAACGATACCGATGTGTAAAAAAATGACCATATCGGCCGATATTATATCGGAGGCCGATATATCGTGCACCATACCTGTATGTTATATAATGTAATGGAGTTAAGCAATATGCTCTAGATGTCACTGAGTGATGGTATTTGTTCTTTTTAGCCCTGTTCGGACAATAATTGTTTCTCACAGGGACAAAGGTAATTTTAACCTTTACAAGGGCTAGTCTGTGATTTTCCAGACTGTAAAAATTCTCACCATATGATAACTTTTGCGTTTTGCGGAAATGTGCATGCATTTTTATTATAACTGTTTACAGGAATAAAGCACGTGAAAGCTATTAAGAAAAGTTTTGCAAATGGGCCAATATTATGGAAGCAACAGGTATGCAACACAAAAAACTGTATTTAAATTCATAAATACGGGACTTGATTTTGTTCATCTGAAATTGATTGGATTGTTGTTGTTTGCTATTGCTGTGATCTCATGTGAGTGACAGGTCACCCTGCCCTTGTGCCGAAAAACACATAATCATAAGAGAAGAGAAGAGATGTCAGAAAGCAAGAGGGAGGGGAAGTTATTTTGATTAAAAAGGGCACATGAATAATGATGTGAAGAAAAAAAAAAAGAAGAAAGATGTGCATGAATAAATCATTTATAATAAAAACTGCAATGTTTCATTAAAAAAAAAAAAAAAAAAAAAAAGATTTGTCCATTTTGATTTCAAGATGACATTAAGAGGTAGCACTCTTTCTGACTGTTCAACCTCTGAACACTCCCAAAAAGCCCCAAAATGTGGCTTCAGACTTTTCGCACACCAAAGACTCTTCAATTCCTCTATCCATCTTTTTGATCTCTATTTTCAGTTCTGAGTGCCTCCATTTCATCAGCCAGAAATGATAGACCCTATTTCAACAGCCTTGTACCACCCCAAATGAGAGGTGACTCAAAAACGTTTGGCAAGGTGTTTGTCTTTGCTTGTGTAATGAGAGGCAGAAACTTACAAAGCTCTGTTTAAGAAAAGGCTTTATAAAATATTTAGCCATAAGAAAAATACCCAGACAGCAATACAGCGATGTGTCTAAGTAAGCCAACAGCCTGGGGGAGTCGATGTTTGAATGAGATTATATCAAACCCTCACGGAGCACTGGAAGTGTTCTTTCTCATAGTGTTTAACAGAGGTTGGAGCAGGAGAGTGTGAAAGAGGAGAGAGAAAGAGAAAGAAAGTGTCTTGGAGCTCTTTCTAACCATGTGTCAAGAGATCAAACAAGATATAAGTTTAAAATCCAACAGCTTTTGTTTTAATGTAAGTTAGCTCGAGAACAAGACAGATTCATACAGTGAAGCGCTGTATACTCTCTCTCTCTCTCTCTCTCTCTCTCTCTCTCTCTCTCTCTCTCTCTCTCTCTCTCTCTCTCTCTCTCTCTCTCTCTCTCTCTCTCTCTCTCTCTCTCTCTCTCTCTCTCTCTCTCTCTCTGAGCGGATGTTGTGGGTGAGTTTGCTGTGAGAGTACTGCTGGGGCACGTTCACGTTCAAAACAGTGCGCAACGTTTTGCTACAGTACGGTTTCCGGGTTGAACGTCATGTTTCCTGGAAACGACGTGCTCCGGTGTGCAACGGGGTTTGAGATACGTTTTCTCTTGTTTGGTGGGTGTGTCAGAACTGCAGTCCAATCAGCTGCAACATTTATATAAAGCACACGGTATTAAAGTGAATTGGCACAATGGGTTCAAGGAAAGTAATTTACAAAAGTGTTCGATGCAGCTCGGTATACGCAACAACTGATGATATTTCGTCAAAACTCGTTGGCTCGTCCCATCTTCTCCCGCTGGTCATGTGCATTTGTTTTCAAAGAACCCGGCGAACGCACGGAGCCATGTCCACTGAGGTATGTATAATACACAGAAGGCTAGCATATAAATATTTAGATAGTATATGTGTGCAGTGCCGTAAAGCAGTTTGTAACATCGCAAGACCTGATATCACGCGATACTTCCTTCCGATACGGCCCGCCGGCCCAAAGTTGCAACGGTGGTTTTTTGTCTCACAGGCACTCTCACAGGGGTGCGAGAAGACCACCATTCAACCCGAAAACAGTCATATAACCATTCCAATGACTCCGAAGCTGTTCGGTTAAGGTAAAAAAGTTACTTAGTTCACCTTTAAGTTTCAGCAATCTCTTCACTCGGGATGTTCTCTTTTGTTCTGGGCGGCAAGTGCAGTAACTGTAACATCGGGCATATTTTGTAGTATTAAACACATCAGGCTCCGAAAATTCTTCACAAAAAAACACAAAGAATGGCCTTCTCAGCTGCCATAGTTGCAACTCCTGCGTCATCAGAACAGTGTGTTCAACGCATCACCGTTTCTGTTTAAAAAATGTTGTGCAACGTTTTGTCGGGGCTGAATGCAGCCCTGGTGTGAGTGAGGTTTATTTTTTTTCTCTCTTTCTCTTAACTTTCATACTGTTTCTGTTTAAAGATATTTTAAGTGTGAGTTTGCGATTGTTAACATAGGCTAGGTAGTTTTTTAATTTCACCGCTATCCGGCATTTGCTGGTTGGCAATGGTGTCCTCGGAATGGGTGAGTTTGGACCAGTTGTCGCGAAGACACATGTACGGTATCAAATTTGCGCCTGTGAGTAATGTTTTCTGTTTTTGGGGGGGACAATTTTAAGACGAGAAAAGGCAAGTTTGAAGATCTGCGTCAGTGGTGGGATATTGGGAAGGTTAAAATAATGATGCTTTGTCAGCAATACACTTTCAATGTTACCAGGGACATAACACGATCTATGAAAAAGTTAGAAACTGAAATAGTTGAATTGCAGGATTTGGCTGATGCTACCAAAGATCAAAAATATTGGAGACTCTTAAATCCAAAAAATCTTTTCTTATATACCTATTAGGAGTTAGGGCACAAGGAGCATTGGTTCGATCTCGCTTTTTAAACCTTTCACAAATGGATACCCCATCTAAGTTCTTTTTCAGTCTTGAGAGAAAGAATGGTCAGAGTCGTTGCATTCACTGTTTGTGCTCTGAAGATTGGCGTGAGCTAACAGAACCCTCTGAAATAAGAAAGAGAGCCATACGGTTCTATACTGGGTTGTACAGCAGTGAGTATGTTGAGGATGATGTTGTGTCTGCTCATTTCTATGAAGGTCTACCCAGTGTTTCAGAGAGCTCAAAAGCAGAGCTGAAGCGGCCGCTGTGTGAGCAGGAGCTGTTCATTGCTCTGAAAGAGATGGAGGGGGGTAAAGCCCCTGGCATGGATGGACTCCCTGTGGAGTTTTACAGAGAGTTCTGGGCAGTTTTAGGTAATGACCTGTTGGTTGTTCTCAATGAGAGCTTAACTGAGGGGTTGTTGCCTTTAAGCTGCAGAAGAGCGGTGATTACCTTGTTACCTAAAAAAGGTAATCTACAAGATATAAAGAACTGGAGACCAGTGAGTTTGCTATGCTCTGACCTGAAAATATTCTCTAAAGCCCTGGCTAATAGGCTGAAAAAGGTGATGAGGGAAGTCATCCATATTGACCAGACTTATTGTGTTCCTGGAATATCTATTTTAGATAATGTTTGCTTTATATGGGATATTTTAAATATTTGCAATCTTTCTAGTGTTGATTTGGGTCTTGTTTCTATCGATCAAGAAAAGGCGTTTGATAGAGGCTAGCACAGATATCTTTGGAAAACTTTAAATGAAGACTCTTAAGGTATAACTTAACTAAAGATATGCCATTGCTAGGCGTGTTCCTCGAACCATATAGGAAGTTGCTTAAGATATACCTTCTTACGTGTGATGGTACCCTGTGCTGTCCGTGGCAATGGTGTTGAATTGGTTGATATCGATGGCTCGAGAATCAATTATTCTTTCGTGCAGGGGCTGCTTCACTGCATTATGTGAGAAAGCGGTGTTCTTTATAAAAGGAGCACTTCAGAAATAGTTGAAATTGCATTTATTAGGACTCATGGGATATTTGGAGGTTCCTGATAAAAAAGATCCTGTTCCGAAAATTAGAATTACTCCGGACTTGAAGGATATGTCAGGTCCTTTGCTAGACCTTCACGAGCTGCAAGACTTGGATTTGGATATAGTAGAGGGGAAAGTTCTATATCAGTGTCATGTGAAAGTTTTTAATAGAGTTGCTTTAAATGGGATAGTTGATACAGTCTGGAAGGAAAAGCTTGGGATGGGTGAAAAAACGAAACCATTTTGGAGAGCAATAGACCATTAGACCAAGAAATCTGGAGATTTACAATGGAGAATTTTACACGGTTCTGTGGCAGTTAATGCATTTATTTCTGTTATTAATCCAAGTGTTAATGATAAGTGTGTTTTGTGGTTTAAGGGAAACAGTTTTTCATTGTTTTTTAGAATGTGTAAGACTTAAATCACTTTTTGTTTTATTGAGTCAAGTGTTTTTAAAATTTGGAGTACAACAGAATATAAAATATTCTCAAAATGTCTGGCAAATAGATTAAAACATTTTTTGGGTTTGGTTGTACACAAGGATCAGTCATATTGCATTCCAAAACGGTCCATTATGGATAATTTGTTTTTAGTGTGATACATTGTGGATATTTGTAATGGTTTCAATGTGAATGTTGGGTTAATTGCCTTGGATCAAGAAAAGGCTTTTGATTGTGTGGATCACAATTATCTTTTTAATGTATTGAAGGTTTTTGGTTTTGGCGAAACATTTTTAAATTTGATACAGTTATTATATAATGGTGCATCATGTATGGTGAAGATAGGGGGCACTTTGAGTCGGCCAATTCCTATTTTAAGGGGTATTAGGCAAGGCTGTCCATTGTCTGGTCAACTATACAGTTTAGCAATTGAGCCGCTGCTTTTTAGACTTTGAGAAAGACTGTCGGGTTTTAATGCGCCTGGTCTTTCTTTAGACTCAAGAATGTATCTCTCAGCCTATGCTGATGATATTACAGTTTTTGTAAACAATGCTGAAGATATTAACTGTCTATCTGAGGTACTCAGTCTTTATGAGAAAGCTTCATCAGCTAAAGTGAAGTGGGCAAAAAGTGAAGCTTTTTGGGCTGGTAAAGGGGAGTTTGAGAGTCTCCCAAAGTTACCCGGAGACCTAAAGTGGGGCAGAGAGGGACTTAAATTATTTTTTTGGGGTCAAATGATTATCAAAAGAAAAATTGGGAGGGGCTAGTGGAGAAAGTGTGCAGCAAGTTGTCTAAATGGAAATGGTTGCTACCGCAGTTGTCCTATAGGGGGAGGATTTTAGTGACCAATAATTTGGTTGCTTCTACCCTGTGGCATAAAATAAATGTGCTACAGCCTCCTGTTGGACTTATTGAGGAGATTCAAAGGCAACTTGTGAATTTTTTTTGGTCTGGACAACACTGGATTTACACTGCTACTTTATACCTTCCGGTTCAAGAGGGAGGTCAAGGATTGATCGATATCAGATCCAGAATCATGGCTTTCTGGTTGCAAGCAGCTCAGAGTCTGTTGTATCACATGGATGCTTCATGGCTAAAGATGGCTTCTGCTCTTCTCAGGAGGGTCAGAGGTATGGGATTGGACAAACATCTGTTCTTAATGGAGCTCCAGAATGAGGATCGTGTGAATTTGACTGTTTTCTATAAGTCACTTCTGGAGGCATGGAAGGTGTTTACCATTTCACGTACACCAAACACACATGCTGGATTATGGCTTTTTGAAGAGCCACTTTTTCTTAATGACTTTTTACCGTCAAGACTTGTGTCTGGACCCAGTTTGCGTGCATGTTTCACTGCTGTGGGATGCACAAAGTTGGGACATATTTTGACCAAGAGCTTAGAGGAATTGAGTGAAAGGACTGGAGTGAGATCTCTGAGGCTGCTGAAACAAGCTACAACTGGAATTTTAAAGTCTTTGCATGCGGACCATAAGATTTTTACAAATGACTCTATAGCAACTGATCAATGGAGAAAGGGGGTTCCTTATGTTTCCCCTTCTTTGAATGCGACTATTGCCGTGGGAGAATGGCAAGATGATGAGAATTGTCTTTTGTCTTTTGAAACCCCTCAGCTTGGAGTTTTTGAGGAAGTGGGGAAAAAAGCCCTCTATATCTCCTGTGTGAAGGCATCCAATGCTGGTCGCTTGCATGGACTTGCTTCAAATAAATGGACTGATTTTTTTGGAATTCTTTCCTCCCCTAGAGGCTGCTGGTGGTCCTTATACAAACGCCCCATTGACAAAAGAACGGGAGACCTTCAGTGGAGGGTCGTTCGTGGGGCGATAGCCACAAACAGATACGTGGTGCACATTGATCCTTCGGTAGGGGTGGGCTGTCCCTTCTGTAAAGAGGTTGAAACGGTTTTTCATCTATTTGTACAGTGTGCTCGGCTAAATGATTTGTTTTCATTTTTATCTCAATGGTTCATTGAAATTGGTGAAGCTTTCTCTTATGAAATGTTTATATATGGTCCAAGGTATACAGAAAAAAGGAAAAGTCAGTTGATTTTACTAATTTTTTTTGTCTGGTACAACAAAACTTGCTATATGGAAATACTGACCGATATGGCAGCGTCTCAAAGTTTGGATAACTTAACACGGAAGCATGGCATTAAAGTCATACCCGCGAAGCGTTGTTCTGTTGAGGATTGCACAATTGCAGTAGCTGAAGTAGTTGGATACTCTAGCATTTTGTCTGCAGCTAGAATGAATTACTGTAGTGATTTTTTTTGAATAGTGTAGAGAAAGTTAATGACATTGTAGTGAAAGGGATTGTCGTTAAAGCTACACTGTGTAGGATTTTCTCCCATCTAGCGGTGAAATTGTTTATGACTACCAACTGAATATTACTTTCTAGCCCCTCCCATTCCGAGGGCATTTTAAGTCCTACGGTGGGCGTATTATTTCAAATCTGCCGGCAGTCGCGAGTAATCTCCCCCTCACATTCGTCACAGTGCCACTGAGTGTCAAAACGTGAAAGGCGAAGCTTGAATTTCCAGGTATGTCCCTCTTTGGCTAATGTATTTTCAAGATGGAGGCGCAACATGGCTACCGCCATTCGAGCGACTCGCTCGTATGTATTCTAAATGGCTTCTACGCTTACGAGAATACTTGATTAGTTGGTATAAGTAATTACACATTAATGAGTACATATCATTTTGAAAGAACAATGTGTTTTTTGCAAAGAATCAACTTAAAAAATTACACAGTGTATCTTTAACAGTGCGTTTACCCCTGTAATGTCTTTGGTCCAGCCGGCTAAAAGGATTACGCTTTCAAATGTACCGCCATTTATCAGAGATGATATGATTGAAAGGGAATTAATGAGACATGGTAAAATTGTGTCTAAAATCAGGAAGATTGCGTTAGGTTGCAGGTTACCTCAGCTGACACATGTGGTTTCATTTAGAAGACAGAGGCTACGTCTACATTAATCCGGATACATTTGAAAACGGCGTTTTCGTTCATAAACGCTCTCCGTCCACACTAGCATTTTCGGACGTTTCAGTGTGGATGAGAAACCTTTGAAAAACGCCTGAAAACGCTAAATCCACCTTTACTGCGCATGTGTAAAACCCCACAAACGCTCACTGATATGATTCAGATGGAAAAATAAATAATGAAGTTATCGCGCAATTCTTCTGACAGGATAATTTTATTTAGTAAAATATCTCACCATTCACTGATGCGTCCAGGTCGCACGCAGACACCATATGTTTGGTCTAAAACGCGACTGCTCTCTTGTATTACCGCAGGACAGCAAATGTGAGTAAATTCTGTCATCTTTGCAGGACTGTGATATGATGTAGAATATTTTTAGCAACAGTGTTAAAGTGAATAGCACATAACAGGCACAATACTGGTATAAACATGAATATCTATTGGTACAATATGCGTCACATGACTAAATTTACGTCATCGTTTTTAAATCCCTCCGGTTTCACAGTCCACACTACAACGCAAAAACGGTGTTTTCAAATGTATACGCTTTGGAGTGCGTTTTCAAAAAGCTTCGTTTTCCTTAATAAAAACGCCATCTCAGTGTGGACGGAAGGCCAAAACGGAGAGAAAAATATGCGTTTTCAAACGAAAACGTATTAGTGTGGACATGGCCAGACATGATTCTAAAAAATGAAAATGAGGAGCTAAGTTTAGCCATGAAATTTAAGGTGGACAACTACGAATGTAATCTATGCAACTTCAGAAAGTATGAAGTGCTTTGGCTGTGGACAGGAAGCTCATATGATTCGTGCTTGTCCTGAGAAGGAAGATTCAGTAGTGCCTCTGAATGAGAATAGAAATAAGGAGTAGACAAATGTATGTAGAAATGAAGAACAGAGACAGTCAGAAACTGGTGAAGCATCAAGTGCTGACACAGGAAAGGGAGATGGAAATAATAATGGAGTACTTGGCAAGGAAAACTTGGAAGATGTTGTGAATGAAGTTAGAAAAGCAAGTACTATGGAAGAGTGTGAGGTAACTGATTCTAACTTGTTTGCAATAGAAGGTGAGGAAGACATGGAAATGATAGAGGATGAAAGTGTTTTTTAAACGACTGCAATAAAACGGAAGTTGAAGAAAAAAGGCCATGGATCTAGGAAAGTAACTGGAGATGAAATGTCAGGAAAAGATGTTGAAAATTCTGGGATTCAGATGGAATATGATGAGTCTGCCCCAGAAAGTGGAAGTGAACTTCAGGGTCTGTGAATTCAGTCTCACAAAAAAGATCTGCTAGAAGTGATTATACACTTGAGAAAATAAGAAAATTCCTACAAAATACTAAGGGAATGAAAGGAGTGAGAGTGGAAGATTATTTCCCAGATCGAGAATTGTTTATTAATTCAGCTAGAATGTCAATGAAAGAGAAGGGTGCAAATAAGTTTACTGATCAAATTTACAGATTGAAAAAAAAAAAAATGTGCAAAAGCTGAAAATGAATAAACTGAATGATGAATTTTAAACCGAATGATTTCTTTATTTTTCTTGTGTTGTATTTTTGGTTGTTTTGCCCATTCCTGGTCTTTATTCATTCATGAGTATGCTAAAATTGGGCACACTCAATATAAATGGTGCACAAGAAGGCGGGAAGAGAACAATGCTTTTTGAACTGATAAGACAAAATAAACATGATGTGATGTTGGTTCAGGAAACCCATAGTGATGCTAAAAATGAGAGTGATTGGAAAATGGAATGGGATGGAGTAGTTATTTTAAGTAATAAAAGTTCATAGTGATGGTGTAGCTGTTCTTTTTCAAAAACACTTTAAACCTTTATCATAATGAGGTTGAACACATTGTTGAAGGGCAATTATTAAAAGTGAGAGCAAAATTTGAAATTTTAGTTTTAGTTTTTATAAACATTTATGCTCTTGTTCGTGGTCCTGAGAGGTTTATTTTATAAATGTAACGCAGTTCGTTGTTATGGGAAGGAGGAGGCGGGATCCGTCGAACATTGACTTTAATGACATAATGACATTAATGTTTTAAAGACTTTAATGACATAAAATAAAACAAATACAAAACGAAAGTAAAAGACAGCAGCCCCTCACGGACGACTGATGTCACATCAAGTAAACATAAACATCAAATAAAATCCAGGCCTGGCCTTTCTCGATCTCCACCGTCGTCGCTACTCCTTTTATGCTTCCGCTCCTCCGTGAGAGATACAAGACCAGTTACTGTGCGTCTCACAGGTGTCGCCCATTAGCGCCGTTCTCCCACGTCCCTCAGCCTCGCCCTGCTCGCCACAATAAAGAAATTGAATGATGCTCTTTCTAGTTTTAAACAAGAAGAGTATATTATGTTTATGGGAGGAGACTTTAATTGCATAGAAAATGAAAAAAATAGATAGGAACCATAATGAGCCTCATATTGCATCTCAGCATGAAATATTGAAACTCAATGCTACATGATCTCTATAATATTTGGAGAATTTTGCATACAAATTAAAGACAATATACATGGACACAGGCAAGAGATAATTTTATTACTTTGGCTTGACTGGATAGATTTTATTGTTTTAAACACCATCTTAATGTTATAAAGAAATGTGTGATTTTACCTGTAAGTTTTTCTGACCACTGTTTAGTTGAATGTAACATTTATAGCAAATATAAAGCCCAAAAGTGCTTATTGGCACTTTAATGTCTTATTGTTGCAAGATAAGTCTTTTATTGAGACTTTTACATATTTTGGAAGTTGTTTGGGTTAAAGAAGCATGAATATAGATCGTTACAACAGTGGTGGGATTATGGTAAAGTGAAAATACAGCAACTGTGCCGTCATTACACAGTGATTCTAGAGAAATTTCCCGGTCAATGAGAAACCTAGAGATTGAAATTGTGGAATTGCAAAATTCAGTAGCGTCCACAGGAAATCAAGGGCATACTGAGCTCCTCAAATCCAAAAAGAAGATTTTAGATGAACTGTTAGATGTTAAAGCACAGTTGGTCCGCTATCGATTTCAGAGTGTTGAGCAGATGGATGGCCCGACTAAGTTCTTCTTTGGTCTAGAAAAAAAGAATTGTCAAAGTCGAAATATTCACTCGCTATACTCAACAACTGGAACAAGCATAACAGAGCCTAATGAAATTAGAAAAAGGGCGGTGTCTTTCTATTCAGAATTGTATAGGAGTGAGAGCCCAGAAGTGGTTGAGTCAGTCAATTCATTTCATACTGGGTTGCCGAAAGTGCCAGATGAAGTTAATTCTGAACTTCAGTTGCCCATTCCCACAGGAGAATTGCAGATTGCACTGCAGAACATGGAATGTGGCAGGGTACCTGGAATGGATGGTCTCCCCATCGACTTTTACAAGACTGTTTGGTCAGTAATAGGGGATGATTTGCTTGCAGTACTCAATGAGAGTCTGGCTGATGGCTTGCTACCATTGAGCTGCAGAAGGGCATTCATAACTCTGCTGCCAAAGAAGGGAGATTTGAAGGATATAAAAAATTGGCGACACATATCACTTCTGTGCACTGATTTAAAAATTGTATCTAAGGTTTTGGCAATAAGGCTGAGGGAGGAGGTTGGTCGGGTGTGGCTAATAGGTCCATCTTTGATAACATATTTTTAATCCGAGATAGTTTGGAAGTCTCTAGGTTATTGAGTTTAAATACTGGTCTTATTTCCATAGATCAGGAAAAGGTGTTTGATCAGGTTGAGCACAGCTATCTCTGGCATACACTGGAGGAGTTTGGATTCAGCTCAGGTTGTATTGCCATGATCTGTGTGCTGAAAATAAATGGAGGTCTGTGTGCACCTTTTAAAGTCAGGGATCAGAGAGGGGATGTGCATTATCAGGAATGTTGTATGCCTTGGCTATTGAACCTCTGCTGGTGAAAATTAGAAATAGTATTGAAGGCTGGTCTATACCACACTCAGGTGAAAAAGTAAAATTATCTGCTTATGCTGATGATATCATTGTTCTCTTACGAGAGGTCTCTCGTACTGCGTTTGTAAAAACGCAATGGGGAAAAACTATTTTCCACGAAATACTGAAGCCAAAAAATTATCCTATAATTTTGCATTGTTGTAAGGCGAGTTGCAGCAGCACACAGCCAAAGGCGAGACGGCTCGCTCGCTCATTGGCTGCTCTGCAGCAACTGCTTTGCTTCGCGCCCTCCGTGCCACTTCCCGCCGAAACGGGTGTGGCCTAGCCTTATAAAAGGAGCTCGAAAAGGCTGATTCACTGATTTTTCAACTCTTCAGCGAAGCTCTCGCATCGCTGGATCACGGAAGAAGCCGCGCCATCTGAGAAAGCACTTCAGCGGGACGAGCCACTCAGAAGCTGCTGGCCCACGCCGCCTTCGACTGCCGTTCCAGCTGCGCTATCCGGCGCATATATCCTTTAAGCCTTCTTACTGTTCTTTGTGTGTGTGTGTGTGTTCGCCCTGCGACACGCACTACTAAAAGAGCTAGCGTCTTTTTAAAGATGCCTTCATGCGGCTCGTGCCGAGCCCCACTCAGCGAGGGAGACCGCCATGTCATCTGCGTCTCCTGCCTGGGTGAAGATCATGCAGCGCTCGCGCTCGCCGACGGCGGCTGCCCTCACTGCGAGATATTGCCTATGGTGACTCTTAGGACTCGCCTGGCATTTGAGAGCTAACATCGAGAGGGAACTGATGCGCATACTCACGTTGGCCGCGGCGAGCCTCGGCCTCGAGTGGTCTGCTCCGGAACTCCCTTCTCATACCCGGCTGGATGGTTGCTTCCTTCCTGGTGAGCACTCTCTTCGCCTGAGTCCAAGCCCGCTCCTTTTCTTCCTGAGCTTCATGAAGAAGTTGCGAAAGCTTGGGGCGCTCCCCTCCCATACACAAAAGAAATATATTTTCAGGATATATTTTGGAATATATGCAAATATTTGAAATTGGCCCAATAAATATATTTCATACTTATATTTCATATATTTTTGTTATATTTCAGAATATATTTCAATGTATTTTTTTCTGTATGAGTCCCCAAAAGTGTCAAAAATATATGTGGCATATATTCCAAATACATTGAAATATATTTCAATATATACATATAATATATACATATAAAATATATCCTTTTTGTGTTAAGAGGTGTGTGTAAACCATAGGAAAGCATATATGTCCTATTGTAACATTAATAGAACTAAAATGCCTATACTAATGCATAATAATGTATCTGTGCATTGCTACAACGTCTATATTCTATTTTTGATATCTCTGTAATCCTCTCCATCTAACGGAGTCGAATCTTGACTGCAAAGTACAATAATATGCATTTGTTCCAAGAAATATCATATTTCTAAATATGATCCTTTCCCTCATAAAACACATGGTCAACGGAGGCGTGTTCTTTTCTTTACACAAAGAGAATTTTTCCCGCCTCAGATAAGAAGATCTGATTCGCTGTCGTTCCAAAGAGAAGGCGTAAACAGAGGTCTGTTAAAAGGCAGAAACCCCCTCATCTCGCTCTCTGATCCCTGCTCTCTCTCTTCTCTCTCATCCCTGATCTGTCGCCCTTCCTCCTCCACGCGCAACACGGCTCCATCGCAACCCGCTGAACAGGCCTTGCCTTGGCCTCTGGGACGCATACCTCTGCGTCATGTAGAGCTGCCCTGCCGTCTTCTGCAACTAAGATATCTTTGCCTCTTCCCTCCCGGAAGACGAATCTGAACTTTCTCGGTAAAGTTACATTCAGTGAGCCTTTTAAGTTTCCCGCGACACCGGAAGACCCAGCAGAAACAGGACACCATCCTCGCTTCCTGCCTCAGCCTCACCCGAAAGAGCACAGAATCTTGCAAGTAGGCTATATTGATTCCTATAAAAGCTGTTCCAGGGGTCTCGTGAACTTAGGTTTCTATATGTAATAATTACTAGCTTTTCCTCTTCTCTTCCTTTCTTTCTTTCTTTCATTTCATTTTATTCTGATCACGTATTTTCTTGTTTGGTTAAATGCGTGTTTGTGTTTATTGTTTGTATTTTTACGTATGTTTGTATTTGAAGCTCATATAATCTCTAGTTTTACATTTATTAAAATCCATGAATACTTTAACTGTCTCTGTGTTTGAAAAGCCCGCTTTTATAAAGTCAATGAAACAAAAGATCTAGCTACAAGCTCGATATATATAGACTACATTGAGTAGTTTTAATTCATAAACTCAGAAAGTTTGATGTTCGTGGCCAGAAGATAAAACTTTCTTGGAGTTTGTAAAGGGATACCCCTTCTTAACTGTGATAATTTCACATTTATTCGCTGGACGAATGACTGATGACCAAACCAGTTACAGAACAAGGTAATCTCGACAATTGATAAAATAAAATGTACATGCGATTTCTGAATTATTATGACCATGAGTTATAATTATTAATATTTCCAAAATTCCCTATATCCTTGAGCTAATTTACATTTACCCAGAGTCGTATTTGTTACATGCATGTCGCATGGTTTCTGTAAAAACGAAACCTGTGTGCGCTCACTCTGTTCAGACAGACAGCGCGCTCAATGCAGTAAATGTGCCCGCCCCGCTGCGCCCACATTTACCCACAGACATCATGAGCCCGGCCACGGCCGATGGTGCTATAAATGTAGAGCTGATGCCCACTCCCCAGTGCCCATCCCTACACACAAGCACAGCCCTTCACACAGGGCTCGCGCTCATAAGCTCGACCCAGGTCGAACGCGCACCAAACGTAGCTCAAACACTATGTTATGCATGTCGCGTGGTTTCTGTAAAAACGAAACCTGTGTGCGCTCGTTCTGTTCAGACAGACAGCGCGCTCAATGCAGTAAATGTGCCCGCCCCGCTGCGCCCACATTTACCCACAGACTTCATGAGTCCTAAGGAACTCGCTCAGCCCTCCCTCAATCGGTTAAGCACCGTAGCGGGGTCGAGGGCGAGTGTCCCGCCCGCTGTAATCAGCGCGCTCCCCGCCTCGAATGTCACGGGCATCACACCTATGTTACTGCACACCGAAGCGCTTCGGTCGCCCAGCGACCAGAGCGCGCTTCGCATCCAACCCTTAGCCAACCACGCAGATGCATGGGCAGTGCTTCCAGGGGTTTCGGATTGGGTGCTAGACATTATAAAGAGAGGCTACTCGCTACAGTTCTATAGACGTCCCCGCCGCTTTACAGCGCGCGTCGAGACGAAAGTAAATTCAGAAGTAGCACACCTACTTCGTACCGAGATATCAGAACTGATGAGCAAAGGGGCTATAGAGCCTTTATCTCAGGCTCAGAGAGAAGGGAGGCTGTACAGCAGATACTTCCTGGTTCCCAAAAAAGACGGGGGTTTCAGACCCATACTGGATCTAAGACAGCTAAACAAAGCATTGACGAAACGCAGTTTCAAAATGCTCACAACCAGAAAAATCCTCGCGCATATTCGCCGAGGGGACTGGTTTATGTCAATAGATCTGAAGGACGCGTATTTTCAAATACAAATAGCGTCACGTCACAGGCGTTTTTTGAGATTCGCCTTCGAGGGACAGGCATACCAGTACACAGTCCTGCCGTTCGGCTTGTCCCTAGCACCCCGTACATTTACGAGGTGCATGGACACAGCGCTCGCGCCCCTCAGGCTTCGAGGCATGCGAGTGCTGAATTATTTGGACGACTGGCTGATTCTGGCTCAATCGCGATCAGAGCTCGTGGAGCACAGGACCATTTTACTCGATAACCTCGAGAATCTTGGTCTCAGAGTCAATTGGGCGAAGAGCTGTCTGAACCCCAGTCAAACGATATCGTTTCTGGGTACAGTTCTGGACTTGCGGTCTATGATAGCGCGGCTGTCTTCACAGCGCGTGCTGAGCATTCAGCGCGCAGCGAGCCCTTTTCGCTGCGGCGCGATCGTCCTGCTCAAGGGTTTTCAAAGGATGCTCGGCCTTATGGCCTCAGCATCATCAGTTCTTCAGCTGGGTCTGCTCCGCATGCGCCCCCTGCAGTTCTGGTTGAAAGCGCGAGTACCGCACAGAGCGTGGACGTCCGGTCAGCTTCGTCTCAGGGTCAATCAGAGCTGCGTCGCAGCTCTGGAACCTTGGAAAGCGAGCGACTGGTACCAATCAGGTGTAAGCCTGGGGATTTCCTCGAGAGTGAAAGTGGTGTCGACGGACGCCTCCACCTCGGGATGGGGAGCGCTGCTCGAGGGCAGACCGTTCTTCGGCCAGTGGTCAGAACGGGAGAAGCTCCTACATATCAACTGCCTGGAAATGCTGGCAGTGGACAACGCGCTGTCGCGTTTTCGTCCCCTAATAGAGGGCCACCACGTCTTAGTCCGATCGGACAATATGTCTGTGGTGTCCTACATAAATCGCCAGGGCGGTCTCAGGTCCCGAAACCTATACAGGTTGGCAGAACGCCTCCTGTTATGGGCCCAGCACAACCTGCGCTCGTTAAGAGCAGTGCATGTGCCCGGGCTACACAACCTGGGACCAGACAGACTGTCCAGGAACAACATTCCGACGGGCGAATGGTCTCTACACCCGCAAACAGTCCAGCTGTTGTGGGAGACATTTGGCAGAGCGGAAGTGGACCTGTTCGCGTCTCACGAAAACGCTCACTGCCCCGTGTTCTTTTCCAAGAGCGAAAGCGCGCTGTTCCTCACGTGGCCGCGCTGTCCGCTCTACGCTTTTCCCCCCGTCTCTCTCCTGTCTCAGGTGATAGAACGGATCAGGGAAACAAAATGTTCAGTACTGCTTGTAGCACCGTTCTGGAGGAACCAACCATGGTTCCCAGTTCTGATGCAGTTAGCAGATACTGCCCCTTGGCCAGTGCCATTGAGGAGGGACCTCCTCTCTCAGGCCAGGGGTTCGATTTGGCATCCTCACCCAGAGTTGTGGTCCCTCCACGTGTGGGCTCTCAACGGGTACCCGCTGACCTCTCAGTGGGAGTGCTAAATGCTATCACTCAGGCTAGGGCTCCGTCTACCAGACGGCTCTATGCCTCGAAGTGGTCGGTGTTCTCCAGCTGGTGCACAGCTCGGGGTTTTTCACCCTTCGACTGTGGGGTGACGGAGGTTCTCTCCTTCCTACAGGAGCTGTTGGATAAGGGCAGAGCCCCTTCCACGCTCAAAGTCTATGTGGCGGCTATCGCGGCGTTCTCTAAGACAACGCTCGGTCAGTCATTGGGAAGAAACGATTTAGTCATCCGCTTCCTCAGGGGAGCTAGGAGGCTTAATCCTCCCAGACCTCCCTCGGTCCCTATGTGGGACCTCTCTACTGTTTTGGAAGCCATGAAAGGTGATCCTTTCGAGCCTATCCAAACAATTAGCCTCAAGCATCTGTCTTTCAAGACAGTGTTATTGCTGGCTCTCGCTTCAGTGAAGCGCGTGAGTGACCTGCACGCGCTTTCGGTGAGCGCGGCGTGCTTAGAGTTCGGGCCAAGTGACTCCAGAGTCATACTCAAACCTAGGCACGGTTACGTCCCAAAATCCCTCAACACGCCGTTTCGGGCTCAGGTCATTTCCCTGTCTGCCCTGCCGGTGTCGGGCGAGGAAGGGGACGCAAGCTCTCTTTGCCCAGTTAGAGCACTAAGAGCTTATGTGTCTCGCTCGTCTGTTTTCAGACAGACTGAGCAGCTATTTGTCTCGTTCAGTGGACGTTCCAAGGGAGCGGCTGTTTCGAAACAGACTCTATCCAGATGGATAGTTGATGCCATAGCGCTGGCATACACCGCCAAGGGCTCACAGTGCCCATTGGGTGTTAGAGCGCACTCCACGAGAGGTGTCGCCTCTTCGTGGGCTTGGTCTAGTGGGATTTCCTTACAGGACATATGTATGGCGGCAGGCTGGGCCTCGCCGTCTACATTTATAAGGTTTTATAACCTTGAGGTTCCCGCCTTGCAGGCTAAGCTATTGTCGGTTTGAGCGAATCAGTTCTCTCTGATCCGGAAACGCTGAGATTGAAAGCGCTGCGCGCTGCCGACTGTTATACTGAATGGGCAGTATTGCGTAAGACCCACATTTCCGCATTAGTTCAGGCTCTCCGCCTTGTCTATGTGATGTCATGTCATATATTACGTCTGTGACGCTGCTATATATGGATAGAGGGATTCCCCATCCTCTCTCCCGGGCTCTCTGTGAGTCCCTATGGTGATTGTGCACTCTGTATCCTGGACTTCGCTTCCAGTTTTAGTAGTGTTGATCCCTGCATGCGAAGCGCCCTCATTGGTCTGACGTCACCTCAGACCTCGCTCGATAGGCTAAAGCAGTTGCTGCAGAGCAGCCAATGAGCGAGCGAGCCGTCTCGCCTTTGGCTGTGTGCTGCTGCAACGCGCCTTACAACAATGCAAAATTATGGGATAATTTTTTGGCTTCAGTATTTCGTGGAAAAGAGTTTTTCCCCATTGCGTTTTTACAAACGCAGTACTCGTTCCCTCTTCTAGAGAGAACCGAGGTTACGTTAGTAACCGAGTACATTATGATTAAAGAAAAAAATGACATAATGGTGTTAAAGAAAATTATTGATGATTTTGGTCTTATTTCTTTAGCCAAAGTAAATTGGTCAAAAAGTGAAGCATTGGTGTGTGGTAAATGGGATGGAGGTCCTCCTAAATTACCAGGTGGCCTGTCCTGGAAAAGTGATGGAATAAAATATCTGGGAGTTTATCTTCGGAATGATTCTATGTTACAAAAAACCTGGGAAGGTATTTTAGAAAAAGTAAAAGTAAAATTAGAAAAAAAACGGAAGTGGCTTTTGCCGAAGATGTCATTTAGAAGGAGAGTTATAGTTATTGATAATTTGGTTGCATCGTTTTATCTGCATTTAAACAAGCCAGCAAACAGTGATCAAAATGCATATCGCATGTTGTGTCCTATTTGGATCGGAATGATCAAATGTACACTTTTAGGATAAAAGTAGTTTAAATGAAGGGGCACTAGGTCATGTTAGTTTACGCAGCTCAGGTGGTTTGCTTACTATCTGGCGTCAGGGTGATGCATGCCCTATTTAAAGTTAGTATTTCATGTAACAAGTCATTGTCATGGAAATTAATATGCAGCAGTGCCAGTTTCAACCAGAAGGTGGCAAATGTCTGTATGTTTCAAAAAGCAGCGCATAGTCTGTTGGCACGTGAGGCTTACACATGCATTCAAGGTTTTCCTTAAATCATTAAAATTCTAATTTTACTAATGCAGCTTCCTGCTTCTTTTTGAGCACACATTTTCATCTACTTTAAAAGTTTTATATTCTATGCTGACTAGGAACTTTGTAGCAGAGGCGTACATTGTGGTCAAGCAGTGTGCCTTCTGGTTTGTTTGCAGTTCAGAGTCAATGGTCTTTGGCACCCTTTCTGACGAGGCCTTGTGTGTTAAAGGCCTTCTGCATCAGGTCACACATCGTTGAGTGGGCATTGCGTGGGGCGGCCAGAAATGGTGACTAACTGGATTTGGAGGAAAAGGTTCTTGGAGCTGGTGTCTTCCTCTGTCACAGGTTTGTTGCAAGCTCCATTGTAAGCTTGTTCGGAGTCAGTGGTAGTAGCACAGGCACTTTTAGGTCTGTTTGGTGTCTGGGGCAGTGCCCAGTCTGCATTCAGACTCTTAAGTCTGAGAATCCTTTTATGGTGGCTTTTTCCAGCTGCTGGTAGTGCCACAGCCAAAGCCAGAATGCGGTGCCACTCTGAGCTGGATGTGATCCAGAGCAGATGGAGTCTGTCTTGGTGTGTCACACCGGTCGAAGACTGCAGGTGAAAATCAATGTCTCGTAGATTGGCAGGGATGTTGTGGTCTCCTGCAAGCTCTGGTGTAAAGGCAGGGATGTTTCTGACCATTCACTTGAGATCTTTGAGTATCACTTCATGTGCCGTTTCAGGGTTTGTCTGAATTAAACCTTTTCCTCTGCGGCTGCAGAGGCTCTCAGGACACTGGCGGGTGAATGTTAAGACAAGGGTTTGGCTCCTCCCCCCTTTGTGCAGGGCTGGGGGAGCTTACGCGGCTGATGTGAAGTTTAGCAGGATACATCTTTCTTGTGGGGTCCATTTCCAGGTGGTTGGACTGTTTCAGTTCTGTTCAGAACCCCCATGAGTTTGTCTATAATGTTACAGCATTGCTGAGTCAGTGTTTGGACTTCAGCTCTGGCTGAACACTGATGGCTTTAGTGTCTCTCTTTGAGTTCAACCAGTTCTTTAAGTTCTTTGATTGACACAGTTCTTTACCTGTCTGTTGGCAGGTGCTCAGCAGCTGTCAGCCGCCTGAAGACTGGTGATCTCTTTCAGTTGCTCCACTCTGTTAGGGTCTTTGCATCTCTCCTGTGCCTGCTGACGCTGAGCAGTGTTTGTTCTCTGTGGAATTCTGTGGCTGGCAGTGTTAGTTCATTTACCTCCTGTTTGAGGCTTGCGGGAGCGTGGCCAAGGAGAAGATGATGCTGGTCAGCTCTTGGTGGCTCAGGCTGGGTGTCAGACGTCCACTTTGGTTGTCGTCTAACGGTTCCTTTCTCTGCCTGGGCAGGTCGTTGCCTGCTTCAGGCTGAAGGATGTCCAGGGCACTGCTCTGCCGGGTCTCCAGTAGTGATGGGAAGTTCGGATCATTTTACTGGCTCATGTTCGATCTTGTTCATCAAAATGGACAAATCTTTTTTCGAGTCATTTCATTCATTTAAGGGGCTTTAAATATTATACTTTTAACAGGCAAATTCGCCGAACACATTCACCTACGCAATCTTGATCATACTCTGAATTAAGAAATCATTATAATGCAGTCAAAAACAATTTACAGGGAACATAAATAATTACTTTACCTTCCGAGTCTTTCGTTCATTTATCACGTGACAAACGCAATGAACGGATCGTTCATGAACGACTCATCACTAGTCTCCAGGTGGTCCTGGTGGGGGGCAGGGCTGGATGTCTGAGGCCTACTGGCACACTTGTGGGAACACAAGATAGAAAAGGCAAAGGCACATGCAAGTTTCTACAGAGGTGGTAAGCTATCTGTCTAGGAGAATGGCTATGTGGGCCATGTAAGATATGAATAGCTGATGTGGTGCAGCTAAAATTTAGTGTTGGTGAGCACACACAACAAAAAGGTTTTGAGTATCTTAGTTGATGTGCTTTAAGCAGCGTTGACTGATGGCTGGGTTTTTACATGTCATAAAACTATTACTCAAAATACTGATGGTTCTTTTCACGTTATACTACGAGAGTAACAAATAGAGCAAAACCAAAATAAAACAATAAGATGAAATCAGAAAGTAAAGGGAAGAAAGGGGTGTTTTACCTATTTAAGTTTAGCTAGGAGACATAGGTAAACAGGTGTCACTTATGGGTTATGCTGCTGTTAGACTAAGCCAGTGGTTCTCAATTCCAGTCCTCGGGACCCCTTGCTCTGCACATTTTGTATGTCTCTCTTATCTGACACACTCAGTTCAGTTCATGGAGTCTCTCCTAATGAGCTGATGATCTGGTTCAGGTGTGTTAAATAAAGGAGACTACAAAATGTGCAGAGCAGCGGGTCCTGAGGACTGGAATTGAGAACCACTGGACTAAGCTAGCAGGGACACATCAAACATCAAGGTCAAACGAAGAAGAAACAATGGGAAGTGTTTCCAGTTCTGTCAGGGGCCTACTGCGCGTTTACGTTAAACGTGCTTCATGTACTTAGCTTGGTGCTAAGGAGTGAGGAGGGGTAAAGCACAGACAGGAATTAGGATACGAACGACCTGTGTAGCTCGTTATGGAAACAACAGTTGCTAGAACTACTGTAATCCTATAGAGAGAGGGAAGATGTTGATAGTAAATATCTAAGATAAGGTAGAAGTAAAGGTAGAATGTCCTTATAGCTCCAAAAAAAAACTAAAAGGAAAGGGAAACAATTGATTTAATTAAATTTCACATTTAGTTAAACTTTATTTAGCTGAATATGAAAATTCAGGCTGGACAAAGTAAATAAATAAATTGAAATAAAATCAAAATAAAGAGTAAATATGGAGTGTCCTCATAGTTCTGGTAACTAAAAGGGAAATTCCAAATTTAATTAAATTCAACTTAACTGAATAGGAATATTCAGGCTCGACAGGTGTAAATACACAAAATAAAATAGGGGTAGACTTGAGTCGAAATAAAAGAAACACAAATAAAACCCAAGGTATCTGGGTTTCAACTACAGAGTAAAACTAAAAGGAAGGGGGTCGAGAGAGAGAGGACGGAGTAGTTTAAACCGCCTGTGAGACATGTTTCGTGAAGCTCTGAAACCAGTGTGAATCATTTGTCTCAAATCAGTAGCTACGTTTACATGGACACAATCGGAATCAAATCAATCCGATTGATGAATCCGAACAAGGTGTTTACATGAATGATAAATAAAGTAATCGGGTTGATGTGCGCGTTTATGTCACAAGTTTCAAATCGGATCTGATGTTTTGACATGCACACACTGCACGAATATACAGACTTCCCCGCATAAATATTCTCATCTATTGGTTCTTTATTTGTTTTAAACAGCAGACGTAATATTAATTCGTCTCTGGTCATAATTTAGAGCATATTAACCGTTTTGCCGTGCTGCTTATTGATCACGCAGTAAAAATGCCCCTCCCCGCGGCCAAAACCAGTCGTCTGTGGATGAGAATCCAAAACAAGCACTGGTGGGACGTTGTCCTGCTTCACTTCACAGACGCGCGAGTGAAATTAGGATTTTAGAATGACGGGAAACTTATTAATATGACACTTTATTCAACAGGAAGAACAGCTTGTTCCGCGCGTCATACGTCATTACGCTATTTAACGTCATCGCACATGCGCAGTCCTTTCAGTTTCGGTTTTCAATCCGATCAAGTGTTTACATGTTCTCTCGATCGGATTACAAAAGGGATAAACCACCCCTTTCAATCCGATCGAAATTTCATTCAGATCGAGCTCAATCGGATCGATTAAGGTGTTTACATGAAGGTTTTTTAGTCCGATTGAGCCGTCAATCCCAATATAAGTGTCCATGTAAACGCAGCTACTGATTCTGAGCATGTATCAGACAGCTAAAGTCACGGAATTTCAGTAAACGGGCTTCGTTGTGCGTCATAGCTGTTTCGAAATTATTCTAAATTTCAACGGTTCGTGAACCAGTGTGTATTTGATTTCTATGTGATCTTGTATCACTTTTATAGATTCGTACACATTTAATGACGCATTTGATAAAAGGAAGAGGCAAATTTAATAGTCTCTTATTGGTCCGATTGACCAAGCTTTCATAAAACGAGCCCTACAGTTTACTAAGTTATTGTGCCTTGAAAGACATCTCATATTAAAAGGTATTAGATAGTATGTGCATTGCCATTACTTGCTTACACCTTTGATCAAACCTTTGCGATTGGTTTGTGAAAGGTGTTTCATTGAGTTGTGTTTTCTCTACACTTACACTGTTCTGACCAGCAGGGGTCGCCAGCGAAGGCGCTTCAAAACAAAGAATCATTTGTGACGCAATTGACTCTTTTGATTCAAAGCCTCGAGGAGCTTTGGCTCTTGTTACTCATGTTCAAATCACTATCCCTTTGTTTCAAGGGCCAAGGTCCAAAGTCTATAGTCTTTGGTTTAAAGGTTACACTTTACGCTCACATGTGTCTAAGTTTTAGCCGGCGCTAAAAGCTATCCATCGAGGTAAAGGGCTTTAACTTGTATGCGTGTAGGGTTGCTAGGGAGCAAGCTTTACACAAGGGTCTGTGAGATTTTGTGCTGTTATCAGATTATCAGAAGTGCCTGCTCACACTTCCCAGTGTCATGTGTTGCTAAGAGACCCATGCCAACCAACAACACAAATCGAACGGAGCAGCGATCGGGTTGAGATGAAGGTTTGCATTGAGAACTCCAGTTTAAACACATGAAGTTGCATGCAAGTAATGCAACTCTTTCACAAATCAAAACAGCACAGTCCCTTTACAGACAATGGCAAATTTCTAGTTAGCTAGGCTAGAATTTATACCACTAATTCGACGTGATTGTTTCATATGAGCGGTTCAGCAGTTTAATATGAATACAATGACGTAACGAATAATAAGGCCTTAATCGGTGACTGAGGAGCATCGCTCAATCACCTTCAAAAATGCTGAAAATGGGGATTTCTTTGCCCACCTCAGGTTAATTTGTTATGGTACCATTTATACGCGCGGCTAATCTGAGATTTCTTCATCAGAGAAGCCTTACGCTCGATTTAGAACTGAAATTAGGATTGCTTCGCTAATATCAGGAGTTTCTTATCGTACAATTTAAACGTGCATTATAGCATTGAGAAAATTTCTGCCGTTCGTAGGAAGGCATATTCAAGCTATAGTTTTGCTGATTTTATCAGAAACTTGTACGCATAAAATGTTAATAAAAACGTATGGGACAACACATGATTGATTACTGCCTGCTCGCATACAATTTTTAATACGATGCCTACGATTCTCCACCATTTATGTAACAATATTAGCTCAAAGTTGCACTATCAACGTGAAGAAGCAGAGGCCAGAGAGAAGAGCTAAGAGAGGGAGGTCACTGTGGACTGTCTCTAATAAAGCCTGAGAAAGGCCCCTCCTCTCCGGGTTTGCTTGACCAATGAGAAGGGTGGACTTTCTGGCGGGAGTTTCCTCTGTGGGGAAGATTTATGACGCTATCTCAAGTGTGGTTAGACATCTGCCTTACCTCTTTTCTGTTCATTAATGCTCATATAGATATAACAAACCCACACTGCATTCTAAGAGAAGGTGATGTACATCAAAGTGTGAGTCATTAAATGAGGATTAATTAGATAGGAGACACGATACAGGTAAGGTTACATTGACCGTTGGTTGGTTGTATAATAAAATACATACCATAGTATATACATAATAGTACATAAGACAGTCAATCATTCACACAGTTTCTGGGATGCATGTTCATTTATAGATCAGTTCGTCTATGATTAATGCAGCAAAGTCTGTATTAAAGATTGTTTCTGTCTTCCCATTGTCTCTCTCTTGAGCATGTGGTCACATTATTTTACACCCATAAAACCAACTTATCTGATCGTGGTAGGACCTTCTTGCTTTGTTTGGGGGATGGGACCACAGATCCCAGAGTGAAGTTTAAAATTTTTTTTGGTACATATACCAAATAATTGTGTCTGATTTGTCTCAGTTGTTACAGTGTCTATGGCTGTTGTCAAGTGTCTGCAAGAATACAACATAGACAATGTTGTGGTGTTCAACACTGACAACGTGGCCTATATGAAAAAGGCCTACAAAGCTGCGTTGCAGTCCTTATTCCCAAACTCGATACATGTGACATGCTTGGCTCATATAATGAACCTGATAGGTGGTGCCTTCCGGCGACCTTTTGACCAACTGAATGCATTCATGCTGTGTTTCTCACAAATGTTCTACCAAGCTGGCTCCCAGAAAAGAAGATATATTCAATACATGACAAAAAAACTACCAACAGGAAGGAAAGCAACGATGGCTCCAAATCCATGTGCTACGCGCTGGAACTCGTGGTTCACTGCAGTCCAGTACCATTCAGAACATTTCGGACTCTACAAGGAGTTCATTGAGATGGAAGTGGATGTAAGTAAGCTACTTGTTTATTGTTGAAATTATTAGTTAAAAACATGTTTCACTTTGTATTTCACCTCCACACACACACACACACATACCTTTTTCTGTTGATTGCATTAATACAATTATTATTATTTTTTTTTACTTTTTTTTTTTTTCATAGACTTGTGGCAGAAGCACACCTCAGAGTGTGGAGAGACTCCATGAAATGCTACAAAATCCAGATATGTCTCAAAGTCTGCAGGTTGAGATCAGCATCATGTCAGAGAAGTGCAGAAGAGTAATTCAACTTATGGTCATCTTCCAGAGCAGACGTCCCATAACCACCAATGTTTTTGACTACCTTGAGGATCTGCACATGCACATTGTGGCAAATGCACAACTACAGTATGAAGCATGTGCCCAGTACTTTGAGGGACTTGACCTGACTTTGGCTATCAAGAACCACACCATCAACAAAGTGGAACAGGCTTACAACAATGCAGAGGACAAACTCGCCAAGTACATGTCAGATGGACAAACTGCCATTCATTTCCTGAAAGAAGTCAGGGTCTTTGATCCTCGTCACACTGCATTTATGGATGAGAGTGTGGTCAGCTACAATTACATTCCAGGCTTCAGTGCTGTTCCTACAGATGAATTGGATGCCTACTTCATCCACCTAGGTCCAGCTGCACTCAGAGCTTCAGCGTGTGGAGTGGTGGATTTGGATGTTTTCTGGGACGGGTTGCAGGAAAGGCTGCCCATACTGAGTGTCCTGGCCAAACGATACAACAATGTCATCGTAAACTCAGCAGATGCTGAACGCAGCAACAGCATTTACAAGCTGGTTTTGTCCAGCCGAAGGAGATCAGTGTCAAACAACAACCTCAAAGCCTTGGTCTTCTTATACCACAACCAGAGACTAACCAGTGGAGCTTTTGAAATGGTTGAAGTGCAGGAAGATTTTGAGGAGGACATGGAGGATATTGAGGATTAGTCAGCTCTCAGAAAACTACATGACAGATGCACTTTACCCAGCATAATGCCATTTTGTTTAACTGTGCTTTGTTTATTGGCATCTTTCAACATACATGATGCTTAATGTTTACTGTATAGTTCAATGCACGTTTTTGAACTGGGTCAATGTGTTATTTTTTTCATAATGTGCTTGAAGAGATGCTTTGACATTGTCATGAATATCTGCCAAAATGAGTTTCTTATTCATTAAAAAGATAAATGTACTGATCTCATTTGGATTAAGATTCAGAGTATTTTGATAAGTCTGGCTTAAGATCAAGTAAAGTGGATTTATTACGCAGGCTTGTGTAGTTACATTTATTTTTATTTTATAGCATTTAACTTGTATTTTTATACATTCAGGTACTGTGTAGTTGTAAAACTTGGTTTTGTATTGTTTTGGTATTGGCATATTGAGACATAAATGCTGTGAAGTTATCTGTGCACTTTAGTTTTAGAACAGGGTCAGTGTAATTTTTTGTTTTCTTTACATTTAATGCATACTGATACAAATGCAGTTTTGCTCTGCATATTTGTTGATCCATAGTGGTTATCAGTGTTATGTTATGGTACTGCAGGCTTCAGCATTATTTTGTTATCCATATCTGTAGAAATAAATGAAATTATTATGTTTCATTAAAGCAAAGATTATTTTCCATTAGTTGGATGAAAGTATCAAAGTTATGAAATGGCCTGTACTGTGTTTACTGTAAAGGGCTGTGCACTTAAACTTTAGATTTTTCCACCATTTAACTTTTGTGGGTATTCCTAAGAAAACTGTATTTTGCACTTTATAAGTATTGGCATCTTTCAACATAAATGCTGCTTAATGTTTGTGAGGTTCTGCACATTTACATTTTTGCAGGTGCAGATCTTGTTTAAAAATAAAGCTTAGTTTGTTAGATTTTGCTGTGTCTTTAAATCGTTTGTTTTGCCTTTTTATAAGGTTACTAAAGGTTAGTTAGTGGTTTTGTTCTCATTAGATCAATATCCTTTTTAATTTTTAATTATTTAATGATTCAACTAATGAGGGTGTTCCATTCTAGCAGCTAGGCGAGCATTATAACGTGTGTTACAAAGTGAGCATGTTTGTCTCTGAAGTAAAGGCTGGATTACAATAGAGCAGATGGTGAACAGTGTTTTCTGTGGGACACATGGTAAGTCCCTTTGGGGTGGACTTTGGGCTTTTTCACTTTGTAAACCTATACATGCACAAAAAAAGATATGTAACACAATAAAGGAAAGGGAAAAAGCCAAAAAGCATAATATGAGCACTTTAAGTAAAACATCTATCTTTGCCGTTTTAAACTATAAAAACAAATGCCGAAGAACATCACAACTTTCATCGCAACTTTTTAGAAAAGCGGCTGCAACATCAGGCATTTTAGGCCGCA
This sequence comes from Vimba vimba, assembly GCA_022828995.1. NCBI lineage: Eukaryota > Metazoa > Chordata > Actinopteri > Cypriniformes > Leuciscidae > Vimba > Vimba vimba. The sequence goes on along the minus strand of CM040818.1, from coordinate 29,117,711 downwards.
ACAATCACAAAAAAAGCCTGTGAAATCCTGGAGGGACTGAGAATCCTAAACTTTTGCTGTGTTCCCTTTATTTCACTGAAGACTGCTTCTCAAATCTTGGAGTTCAATGCAGGATTCGCAAACCGCTTGCTCTTGAAAGATGGTGTTCAAAATGCTTAGTTTTGAGTTTTATATTGTGTAGGTCTCCTGCTAACTTAGGGTGACCATACGTCCTGTTTAACCATGACATGTTTAACCAGGACATGTCTGGCCAGGATTTCGAGATCGCCCAAAATGCCCGGGATTCGACTTTTGCTTTCTACAGTCACCATTCATTATGTTTACATTATTACATTATTTGACACTGACACGCACGTGCCAGCTTTGCAGGTCATGCATTCTGCTTCACACGGATCCTGATCGAGACGAAAACACAGGAATTTTCTTAGCAATGCTAAAATGCACATCAACCGATCACTTGTTTAGCGTTCATGTTAACACTACATTCAGATTCACCAATCGGAATTAATTCAGTCCTATTGAATCAAAAGGTGTGCATGTAAACAAAATGAATGGCGACGAGAAAGCAAAAGCCGAATCCCGGATATTTTGGGCGATCTCAAAATCCCGCCCGGACATGTCCTGGAAAAAGAGTCCAGGAGAGACTTATGGTCACCCTATGCTAACTGGCTAACTTAAGTTCAAGTTCAAGTTCAAAATTTATTTAGCCATTTCAACATTACAGTTGATGGGAATTTGTCTTGGTATGCTCACATATACAACTTAATTAACAACAATACACTGACACAACAACACATTCCACACATATACCTCACATATACCCCCCAATAACATCAAATACACAGACATGAACAACACATATTGCACATTAAGTGTGTCAGCGGGTTATGAACCAGTCCATAAGTGCTTGGTGCAAAAGGCACAAGGCAAATATATTAATAAAGCATAAGGAGTTAAGATTGGGGTAAGTAAAGATGAGTGGTGGGATGGAAAACATCCAACTAGTTCATGAACTTAATTTAATATAAGAATTCAATGTTCTAGCTTCAGACCATGTTTAAATAACGTATGGCTTGGGGATAGGTACTATCTCTGAAGCGTGATGTTCTACTGATGATGCTTCTGTACCTATTCCCCGAGGGCAGTAGAGTGAACAAGTAATGTGCTGGGTGATAGGGGTCAGTGGTGATGTTTCTCGCCTTCTTAATAATTCTGGAGTCGCAGTGTGAGGCTATGGTAGGCTATGAGGCTAAATACTTCTGCTAATCAGTTTGTGGGCCACTATTACCTATAACTGTGTCTATTAATGCAGATTGTCTGTCATTCTCACTACTTTGAGGAAAGATTCCTCGGGTTGGTTCGGGTTGAATAACTAGTTCTTCCAATGTTTCCTCATCGGACTCGCGCTCGCATTGATATGGTAAAATCAACGTCATTGTTCGTTACTGTCTTTAGTTTACAGTGTAGGAAGCCTCAGGACAGCTGACGTTGTTATGGCAATGAGCGTTTTTGTTTTCGACACGCGCTGTACACGGTAAACCAATCACAACAGACTGAGCTGTCTGGTCAATCAGAGCAGAGTAGCTCGCGGAAAGGCGGAATTTAGAGAGATTGATTCATCTGACAAGTCGTTTGAGAGTCATTGAAAATGTGGTGATGTGCAAATTATATTATGAGGAAATTAAACAGCTTTGATGCATGTAAACCTGTTGTAGGACACTCCTAAACAACATTAGGAAACTTTAAAATAGCATAATAGGGGCACTTTAATGTAAGTTATCTCGAGAACAAGACCTACACAGATTCATACAGTGAAGCTGTGTGTATCTCTCTCTCTCTCTCTCTCTCTCTCTCTCTCTCTAGACGCTGAATCTGCGGCTAAATAGACGCTGAATCTGCGGCTAAAATCGGTCACTTGTTTACACATTTACTATTTTCTACATGGTGAATGGCACATAGTGCACTATATAGGGGACAGGAAACGATTCAGACATATGCTTTCCAATATGCTTTCCATTGGGGCGAATGAAGTCTGGTTTGACGTTAGTGTTAAGCAAACACCGCAGTTCTCTGGTCCAGAGACACGATAGCACAGAGCAGGTCATATATGCGAGTCGGCGAAGACCAGAAAACGTATCGGACCCATTTGAATTCTGCACAGAATACTATATTTTAAAGTCCAACTGTAGTCAATATTTTTATCCCTTAAAACTTAACTTTGATCACCAAAATTATACATTTAAACTTTTTTTTTTTTTTTCTGTGAAAATAATTTGTTCATGCCTTAAAATTGTCACAATGTCAGCTTGTTTTGATTTCCTTTCTGGTCTGTGTTTAGTTCATCTGTTAATTAGTTCAGTTGCACTTTGGTCCACTGCTGCACTTAGATCCTGTTTCGTCTCTGCCACAACCTCCACTGTAACAGAAGAACTGACCAAAAATGGATCTAGCAGCACTACGGTTGATCCGACTGCGCCCAGGAACGTGCTCGCTGGAAGACCACATCAAATTTTTTTTGGGCATTTCTAATTTCACCAATCTCCCAGAGTATGCTCTGATTGGCCTGTTCTGCCATGGACTAAACTACTCGGTAACACTTTATAATAATGTTCAGTTGTAAGTCATTTATAAGTGATTAGTTAATGATGAACTAATCATTTACAAAACATTCATAAATGAGTAGCAAGTGACATACTAACATTTTATGTATGTTTTGTAAATTGTGTTACAAGTCATTTACAATTGATTAGTTAATGATTAACTAATCATTTAAAAACATGACTTATCATTCATACATTATTAATTAGTGATATGTTCATTATATGTTTTGTAGATTCAGTTATAAGTCATTTACAATTGATTAGTTAATGATTAACTAATCATTTACTAAACATGACTATGCGTTTCATAAATGTTTAATAAATGATGTTACATTTTTTTGCATGTTTTGCTCACATCAGGTGCACAATGGTTAGACCAAGCGGCAACCTCCCAGTCTCTCTCTTGAAACCAACACGGAAGTGAGTTAAACTGCAATTCATTAACTGGCCGCTTGGCCTGGCTGCAGAAGTGAGTCAAATCTGTATCTCCCTCATGTTAAAATTACCAACTTTACAGCAGAAAAAAACATGTTTACAGCCTGGTTCTCTCTGTGGCTTTGGTCTATACAGCTAATTTTGCCCTTCATAACAACTGTGAGGGGGGTGAATTTTTTTATAACTCATCCGTTTAGTTGATTAATATTTAAATTTAAGGGTGTGGCCACTTGAGTGACAGGTGGATTCCCGCTGATGTCAATGCTAGCCGCTTGTCTGCTGTTACTAGCCGTCACTTCACCTCAGCAAATGTTAGCTGCTGAACTTGCCTTCTCTGCAGTGTTTGTGCTTTTTTTCGGGATTATTTCATACAATTTAATACTTGGGTACAAAGCCCACGTCTTTGGATTCAGTCGTTGTCGTCGAGTATCGTTTGAGAGAACGCCAGCGCTGTATTTCAGTTGTTTTCCTCTGTGAACATGCACTAATGGATGTCTGACAATTTCGTTGCTTTTTGGGGTTTTCAAATTTAAAACGTCAATAAAGGCTCGTTCGTTCTGCTCTCACGGAACAGATTGATTATAATATGCTTATGTACCGTCAGATGAAATCCTGCAGGCGTCGGCGCTTTCTCCGTCCGTGCAATAAATGCACATCCATGAATGAGCGCGGATTTTCTAGCGCATTTACTTGCACTTCAAAGGCAATATATCTAACGTTATGGTTTAACGGTTTAAGCCATTTGAGAGGCGGCCAAAATCAGAATTTAAAATGGACTGAATAAGCTCTCTACGAACTTGACGGACCATGAAAGAGTGACGGACATGTATGCACATAAATCACTGTCACACACAAACACTCTCGAAGTAATACACAGTCTCACTTGTAGCCATGTATTTTAACTATTATAATATTTCGAAGGGCAAAAACAGGAACTTTTAATTGGCTTTACATCATCAGCTAACTCGATCACGTCGAGCTAGGTGATTTCAGATAGCCAGGCTCATATCTATGGCCAGGCTCCTCAGCTCCACTCACACCCCGCCTGTTTGCCTATTTTCTGTTATCCGGGAGTGACGCGAGGCCAAGATGGCGACGGCCGGCTCCGCCTACTTTAGGCTTCAAAAATGCTCTTCAGAAACCTACGGGTGACGTCACGGACACTACGTCCATATTTTTTTACAGTCTATGGGTTAGACTCCATGTGTTTCAGAGAAGCTGTCTATACCCTCACCAGTCAGCACTTACACTGCAGTACACACTACAGTGTTCAACACCTGTTATAGATGTGTAAACGCATGAATAAATGATCTAAAGTGTAAACTATTCATCACTTGTAAATGTCTTACACTTCATTTGTAGATTACCACTTCGAGAATCAAAAAGGCATAAGGTCTGCGAATGTTATCTACGAATGTATATGTAACACATTTACAAGTGATGAATAGTTTACACTTTAGATTAGGGGATGCAGAAAGTGTTGTAAATCATTTACAACACTTTCTGCATCCCCTAATCTAAAGTGTAAACTATTCATCACTTGTAAATGTGTTACATATACCTACAAATGATCTGTATGTGTATTCAAGGCATTTACAACACTTTTTGCACCCTCTAATTGCTACATATATACAAAAAAACAAACAAAAAAAACATTTATTAAACATTTATGAAACACATATTCATGTTTTGTATATGACTAGTTAATCATTAACTAATCACATGTAAATGACTTATAACGGAATTTACAAAACATACATAAAATGTTAGTATATCACTTGCTACTCATTTATGAATGTTCTGTAAATGACTAGTTCATCATTAACTAACCACTTATAAATGACTTAAAACTGAACGTTATTATAAAGTGTTAATCCATTCTCGTCCATGATGGTCCTCGAGCATCCCTGAGCACTTTCATGGATTATGCTCTTCTGAAAGCTGGCTTCTTCTTCACTGTGGGGGAAGTGAAGGTTCCAGTCTTTGTCCAGAGTACAGAGAAGCCTGAGACCTCAGCCCAGATGGCCGCCGCCATGCCTGAGCCCTCGGTCAAGATGGCCGCTGCCGCATCTGAGCCCTCGGCCATGATGGCAGCCGCCACGCCTGAGTCTTCAGCTTCCGTCCCGAGTCCAAAGACGACCCCGTCCTCATCCAGAGTCCCAAGAGGACCCCCATCCTTGTCCAGAGTCCTGAAATGGCTCCAGCCCCTTTCTGAACTCTGCACAATGGCAAGTGGAAATACTGGTTTAATTCAGCCATATGTTTGAACCATAAACTGATTCAGAAGAAGTGGAAGAGTGAATTATACAGGTTTGTCTACAAGTCGATTTATTAGAATGTGTTTCATTTATCGCTCGCCAAAACATTGGACACATAACGGCAATTAATATGATTAGCCTTTTGCTTGACTACGTTATCAAACAGCTAATAATGTGTTGCTAATGTTACACAAACCATGTTCCCATTCGTCATATCAGAGTCAAACAGCTGGCTTCTAAAAATCAGCATCCTTAGAAATGCTTTGAACAACTCAGAATGTCAGTGGAGAAAGGCATATAGTTCATCTATCAACATTGTAATACATCACAACCAGGGCCTAAAATTAACACCCGACCACACGCCAAATGCGGGTGAATTCTGCAATTGGCGGGTAACACTGTCAATCTACCTGCCACATTGGCAGGTAGCCAATGAGAATCGACCCTTCGCGGGGAGTTTGATTGACGGCGATCTGGCCAATCATAATCCGCCGAATCCGCCTTTTTTTTTTTGTCCGACAAAGCAGTCAGGAGGAGAGTTCAACGTTGGATGATTTGAACTTAAAGGGATAGTTCACTTTGAAATTAATTTTTGGTATGTTTTAGCTTACCTCAAAGGCATCCAAGATGTAGGTGTCTTTTTTCCAGAGTAGTTTCAATTTTGATATTTTTAGGTCAAACCGTTCTTGTCTGTCAGTCATATAATGCAGGTCTATGGTCACTGTCTCAAAACAGCATGCACAAAGTCCAAATTAAACAATTCCCCATCGTCCAAATTAAACAATTCCCCATCGTAAGTGCACATTGATGGCTTAAGACACGAAACGAGCGGTTTGTGTGAGAAAACGAACAGTATAGTTTTTGTCCTCTTGTAAACACACACACCCAAATGATCAGAGGACGCGGGTGCTTCGGTCTGCGCAAGCGCCGGAAAGTGACGGAAAAGGTCAGAGGGCGCGGGCGCTTCGATCTGCGCAAGCGCCGGAAATTATCTCTCGCGCGTGTACGTCACTCATTGTTTACACAGAGATTTCGGAAGCCTTACCTTTCACTGTGAAGATCTAAACATATTTAGACGTACAGGAAATGGCAATGGAAGACGATTTCGATATATCAACAGACAACGTTGAATTTTTTACACAACCATATTTATTTGAACCAGAGTACACCGATCAAGAATCACGAATCACGAATGGAACATAGCAATGCCACAGCTACAAGACGACGAGGACATTGACAGTACCCCGTCATACACCTGCCTGACTGAAGATCCCGAGTTTTCTCCGCTGTTGAGCCGCAGCGTTTTGCACGTTGGCAGGTGTATGACGGGGTACTATCAATGTCCTCGTCGTCGTCTTGTAGCTGTGGCATTGCTATGTTCCATTCGTGACAACATATGCTCTCTACTTCTGTTGGCATCTCACAACACTTGCTACAAGAACACCACCAATTTTGCAGAGATCTCTGTCTCTCTGAGGCTTGAAGACGTGCTGCTGCAGCGGATGCTTCCTCTATCGCTCTGAGTTCTTGATCGGTGTACTCTGGTTCAAATAAATATGGTTGTGTAAAAAATTCAACGTTGTCTGTTGATATATCGAAATCGTCTTCCATTGCCATTTCCTGTACGTCTAAATATGTTTAGATCTTCACAGTGAAAGGTAAGGCTTCCGAAATCTCTGTGTAAACAATGAGTGACGTACACGCGCGAGAGATAATTTCCTGCGCTTTCCGGCGCTTGCGCAGATCGAAGCGCCCGCGCCCTCTGACCTTTTCCGTCGCTTTCCGGCGCTTGCGCAGACCGAAGCACCCGCGTCCTCTGATCATTTGGGTGTGTGTGTTTACAAAAGGACAAAAACTATATAAATACTGTTCGTTTTCTCACACAAACCGCTCGTTTCGTGTCTTAAGCCATCAATGTGTACTTACGATGGGGAATTGTTTAATTTGGACGATGGGGAATTGTTTAATTTGGACTTTGTGCATGCTGTTTTGAAACAGTGACCATAGACCTGCATTATATGACTGACAGACAAGAACGGTTTGACCTAAAAATATCAAAATTGAAACTACTCCGGAAAAAAAGACACCTACATCTTGGATGCCTTTGAGGTAAGCTAAAACATATCAAAAATTTATTTCAAAGTGAACTATCCCTTTAAACGGAGTGTACTGAGTAGACCTACTGACATTTTCCGCAGTTAAAACTACATTCCTTCTTAGGTTCATTCATGTTTATTTGATGCTATAAATTAACTAGAAGGAAGAGATGATCGGTTCACAAGCAGCTTTAACTGAGGCACCACAGCGATCTGTCAAGACACATTACAGAGCCACAAAACGGTATTGTCTAAATTTCTTTAAAAATGACCAAATTTTAACGTTTGATACTTTGTTTAAAATCAAAAGTAACCAGGACTGTCTTGTCTGTCAGCATGTTGTCAGTGTCCTCCTCTCTGCTGCGCGATGTGTTTTTCTTTGCGTGAGATCATGGTTTGGCGTGAGCGCGGTGTAGCTTGTCGGACATAGCAACAGTAACTAAAGCGGCTGGGTCTTTGCATTTATTTATTTATTTATTTATTTTTTTGCAACTGTTGTTATTTGACATTTAAACGAAGTCAGCCATACGCACCAAACGCGAATATGCGTCTAAATTCGCGCCTGACGCGGTATTCGCGTCCGGTGTGAACGCACCATACGCTGTAACTAACAGCTGCCCAGCGATCAACACAGCCGCGTGTGATTTGTTTACATAGCCTACGAGCTGCACTCGGTCTATATCTGTATTCTGAGTTATTATTACTTGTATGGATCTCGTTAATAACTTGACAGCACTTAAATGTGCATTCTTACAAGTTAAAGAACAAATGTTTGTGCAGTTCCTTTTTTTTTTCACCTTTTATGAGGCAAAAAAAAAAAAAAAAACTGGCTGGTAAAAAGTCACTGTGGCGGGTGGATTTTTAAATCCACCTGCCACAGTGGCTGGTGGTCAAAAAAGTTTACTTCAGGCCCTGATCACAACAATATACATAATTCACCCGCTATATTACTAAATGGCTATCTGATTTTTCATATCAAGAGAAATATATAGGCTACAATGGATAACCTGGCTTTTCTTGAGACTCCCCTGCTTCAGAGCAGTTAATGACATTCTGAAGCCCGCCCGCACTTTGACGGGATTGATTACAACATATTTGTGATGTAGAGAGCAGGGGCGATTTCAAACCATGTTTTTGAGACTGTCTTTGGTTCACTGCAGTTTTAAGGAGAAAATACTCATCAATGGTGTTGACTTATGAATTTGTACATGGTTTGTCTTAAAGCATGGGGGGCTGTTCAATATGCCCCACCCTGTCTTCCTGTTTCAATGGAAATTGGGTCAACACATTGAATAATGATATAAATGCATTTCAAGGTACTTCACCTATATATATATGTGTGTCATCATTTTGGAAGGAGGTTGACAGAGGTGGAACGTAACAAATTACATTTACTCGCGTTACGTAATTGAGTAGTTTTTTTGTGTACTTCTACTTTTTTAAGTAGTTTTTAAAATCTGTAATTTTACTTTTACTTAAGTACGTTTTGATTGAAGTATTGTACTTCGCTACATTTTAAATCATATCCGTTACTGAGTAAAATAAATAAATAAATTAAATAGTAGCCTAATACAAGGGGGAAAAAATCGCGCTCCGGAAACCTCTGTAAGGACGGGAGAACAAATGTGCAAAAGAAAAAAAGCGATGCAACACCGTCGAAAGCGAACCATTGTCAGTATAGGCAATATTTGGATGTGCAGTAAATGACTGCGCGTGGTTGTCCTTGAGGATAGATAGCCTATACAATTTGCAAAAAAAATGTGGATGCAAAGTGGCTGAAAAAGGAGGAAACACATAGAATATGACCATCCCTCTGCGCAGATAAAGGTATGTCCCGTTTATATTTAGATGCAGAGGGAATCCCGGAATCCTTGCCGGAATACTTGCACACTGAGTCCAGAATTTTCGTATGTTTTTTTTCGTATTCGTCATTCGGTGGTTATGAATTGTCAAAACACCATTGAAAATGCTTGCTACGGATGCGAAAAACGCAGAAAATAAAGACGTGAGGTTTTTATTTTTTAACATGCGAAAATTTTGGACGCGAATTTCGGACTCAGTGTGCAAGGACCTTAAAGTCCACATGAAATCAAAATTGACCATACTTGCTTTGTTTGCCTAAATTGATCGTTTTGTGGTGAACAATTCATCCATGCAAGTCAATCCACACAAAAACATTTTTTGGCTTCGTAATCTTTAATCAAAATCTGAAAATGCCCCTCCCCTCTGCATTGGAGTCCCTTCAATGATGACGTAGGTTTGACGGCTTGGTTTGGGAAACGCTTAACCACTCCTCTCAAACCGTTAGTCTGCTATGAGCAGAGATGGAGAGGAGGAGCGCTAGAGTAAAACCCTGCCCTCTGTTCAATATTCCGTTTCACTGGGAAACACGTCACAACACTGGAGAAAAGTCGTTTGCAACTTCCGGTTCACGCGGACTTTAACGCAGATGTCACGTAAAAGACGCAAACTGATGGATGGATAAATAAATCGAACGTAGAGCTGTGCACTAAATCAAATCGCGACATGGTCTGTGAATATTAAAGCACAAAAAGACTGCTTTTTGACTCTTGATCTGCGTGTCTCTGTGGGAATGAGCTGTTTCACTTCGTCTATACATACTCAAGCTCAAGGTGTTTTCAGTGTCTCACAAACAATACGAGGACATGAATACATGGACATTTCCAGAGCTGCTCTGAGAGAATGCCTAATGAGCATTTTCATCATTTAATTTGAGAAAAAAACATTCTAAAATACACTCTGGGACAGGTCTTCACTACAACCTGTCAAAATAAAAGTTTGGTTTAACTAGGAGAAATTATGAAAGAAATATAATATTATTGTAGACCTACAAAGCACTTCTCAGAATAATAACAAAAACAATAATAATAAGACAATTTATTTAATTATTATTTAAGGAATATTTTTTGACCATGATTTAATTTAGTAAATCTGTTTTGCTGCTAGCACTTCCCCAAAAAATAAACGGATAAAAGTAAAAATTTTCATTTGATAACCACCGTTTTTGATAATATATTGTATTTATTCATAAAAAGAAAAAAAAGTTTTCTGAATAAAATGTATTTCATAGGACTCTATTATTCTTAAACATTTTAATAAATTATGAATGTTAAAAATAAGTTGTTAATCTGATTCATTATCAATTATTGAATTTAGTTGATTAGACACGTTTTATTGAAATTTTAATAAACAAAACAAACCAAATGGTTTTCGAGTTTGTTATAATAAAAGAATTTGTTCAACCAAAAAAACCTGTTTTCATTCATTTAACTGTCATTTTATCTGATGATGATAATAATAATAACAACCATAATTTAATAATACCGTTTATTTATTTATTTAATAATTGATTAATACTGTAAACCGTGATAATTTCTGAGACGGTTATCATACTGTGAAAATCTACAACCTGGGAGAGTCCCCCACCCCACCTTGCCCTGTGGTTTAAAAAGTAACTCAGTAATTTTTACTCTGAGTAAATTTTAAATCAGTTACTTTTACTTGAGTAGATATTTAGACCTGTAATTTGACTTGTACTTAAGTAAAATTTCATTGAAATAATAGTACTTTTACTTGAGTAGAATATTTTAATACTCTTTCCACCTCTGGAGGTTGACTCCCTGACAAAGTGCAAACATTGTGGCTCTGTGCCACTTTTATCTGGTGCTGTGTTGTGAGTTTAGAGTGGAATACCTTTTTTCTCAATTCCATTTGGTCCTGCTTGTGTTACTGAAATTACACACTTCACCTTTTAGCTTTTATGCAATAAGACCATAAAGGATGCTGAGCATGAACTAATGTTCTGCTAATGGAAGGACTAATGGTCCAAGGTCATATTATCTATTTAATAATCTCTGAGAGTTATTGTTATTCATTTAGACTCTATTACTTTTGTTTCTGATGTAGACTTCTGGACCAGAGTCTCCAGTGTAAATGTATAAGACACTATTGCTGTGTTTACAATGTTTCTATGTTCTCTAAACGCCATAATCCAGTGGAAATACCAGAATACATTTGCATATCACTTATATATTCCAAATTATAGTTCTGCACATGTGAATGCCACTAATGTCACACTAATTTTTGTCACACTAATGTCAATGTTATGAGAAACTGTCAGCATTGCTGTCAGAAAAAAATGTGTGAGCATGGCTCCACAGTCTGTAATTGTGCATTCTGACATATCTAAAAATATATCAGCTGTTGTTTACTTTTTCACACCTTTTGTCTCTGAACAATCTTTTTATCCTTCAAATGTCAAGAAGACATATAGTCTCCCTACCGCCCAGTCCTTCACTGCTTTTGCCATGTTTATTGGTGTGATGCAAACATGAAAACGGCACTGCACCGGGTATTTTTGAATCAGATTTTCAAAGTAGTCTGATTCGAAGGTTTGCATGGCAATTATTTGTCTATTTAATGGTTCATTTTAGATCTGCACCACCTCTTTCAAGAAATTTAATCGAGATTAAGCTCCATCGAATCATTTTTTTTTCCATTCCAGTTGAGCTATATACCAGATTATTAGGATACATGTAAACAGGGGGTAGAAAAATGGCATTTGCCCCATCCCTCTTATGCATATATTAACATGTACAGATTCTACTGATCAGACATGTCTCTCTCTCTCTTTCTGTGTCTGTACTCTGTCACTAGTGATCTCATAAAAAGTCTCTTTCAGTAAAACTCATTTCTTTTAATGATCTGAGGGGTACTCAATTAATTGTAATTAAAGTCTGTGTCATTTATCTAGAATGGAGTCTCTGGATATTATTTCCCCATGCTTATGAAAAATGCACACATGCATACAGACTCTCACACACACGGATTAATCTACTGTATATCAGCATGAACAGAGAAACCTCTGCAAATGAGCTCCAATATGTGAGCTTTGAAGGAGGCCATGCTTCTTTTAAATATCTTAAAACCTCAGACTTCCATCTACAATGGATTTATGAAGTCTGAACATCAGCTTTGGTGCCTGGAGGCTATGGACACAGTTCTCCAGAATATGGCAAACCCAACATTAAACTTCATCAAAGTCGCCTCTGCAACTTTGACTGAAAAGAATTTCTTTTGCTTTTATTTCATCTGTATTCATGTAAAAGCTACTACACGCGCGCACACACACACACACACACACACACACACACACACACACACACACACACACACACACACACACACACACACACACACACATATCATGCCAAAGGGAAGACGTGAAATACTAATACCATACAAAGGCATCAAGGAACAATCCTCAAGAAATGCTTGTTGCTGCAAAAATGAATAATTCTTTTTAATCTACATTTGCATGAATCAAGCATTTTAAAGCATGTCCTCCTGCATTTCAACTGTTGTCTGCATCAGGATTACACTTTGCAGGACTGCTGGCACTAATGAACCCATATACTTTATTATGGAAAACATTATAAGGATTATGAATAATTGACTTATTTAAATGATAGAAAGATTTGTGTTAAAATTACCCCACTCACCCCTCAAGATAAGCAACTGCAAAATGAGACTTGATTATCTTCTAGAATACTTAGTATGATAATGAAGTTCTGTTATTTTGTTTATGCAGTGCAAACCAGACTGGCATAACATCTTCGCCTCATGCATTTGTTCACCCTTAAGACCTCTAAATAATCACACACAGTACTGTTGGGGAAAACATTGTTCTGCATGGCTAATGATAAATATATGCATATTTGCTGGGTAATGAGTCTTTATGTGGGTCACAATGGATCAGATCAACATATTCTTCTTTGAATAATTTTAGCTCACAGAATTTGTCTTATACGTTTGGAGACATTCAAAGTCGGACACATTTGCTAATCTGTCCTCTGAGACGTGGCACAGCAGAAGGTGGGGAGTGATACATTTACAAAAGATAAAAAGAGTAACCAGCTTTATTCGAGTAACCAATACACTTTTCTGTAGACAGAACCTGGATGATGTAGCAGAAAGATATGGAGGAGAATTGAGGGAAACTCAGGAGGGAAATATTGCATTGATAGTAGCTTTACATTGTCATTGTTTTATACTTTCACAGGGACAGATAGCAGAAAAAGAGGGAAACATATGAGTAGTGAATATTTACCAAGTCATTCCCTGTGTGCATGACAGATGGACAGACTCCTCCCTGGAGACGGGCTGCTTGAGGACAGTCTCATGTCTGCTCACAAACCAACAGATATATAATTCACTCAAACTCAAAGAAAGTTGTTGATAAAGGCATTCTGAGGTCATTTGAAGCAGTGAATTTGGACAGGTTTGTGGATATTTTCCCTGGCTTTAAAACTGCCTTTGAGCAGAATGGGGCTTAAGCCAACAGATCTCATATCTACCAAGCAATACGCGCCAACAGACTAGTTCATGTTTTAAAAAGCAGCCTTGGGATATTAGAAACAGTGACGGAGGAATTGGTTTTCAGAGTTTAAATGACCTTGGGGTAACAACAAAATGATTATGATTACTTTATCTTAGCAATAAATAGGTATTTCCTGTAATGTCAGATTTATCTAGCGTTCCCCCTACTGATCTGCTAGTCGGTTTTCACATCTGTTGTAGAAAAAAATTCTAATCTGAAATGGTATCCTGAGGTAAAAGTGTATTCAATGGTTTTTAAAGGAGGGTCTGATGTATCGTTGTAGAGTGATTTAAAGTTTGATGGACAGCTGGTTGCCAGAAGTAAAGACGCACTTAAGCTCTGCGTGCAAATGTCCCAGCCAATCACAATCAAGAAAAAAGCACTCCCTAATTAAACCAAAACTCATGGATTACTCATTATCAATATTCTGAACTAGTTGTCGTTGTGGTCAGATGCCCCAGAGAAATGGGTCTTTTGGTGATGTATTTAATGTGTAATTCAATTCAAGTGCCTTTAGCAAATATGCCAAAACAGATAATAACAAGATGCAAACATTTGGTAACACTTTATTTTGATAGTCCGTTTGTTGAGATTTTACTAGTTATTAGTAGCCATTCAGTAGCTTGTCAACAGTGCATCAGTTGACATTCAACAACACTGTTTCAACTGACAAGTAACATATGTTCAACTGACTGCCTATAGACTATAAGGTACAATTCAAGTGTTAATCTACAGATTTTATGAAAAAGTGCCTGTTGACTGTCAATGTTATTTTGCAACAGGTTATTAACCAATTGGCGACTAACTTTCAATTGTCAACTAACTTTCTGTAGATTGAGTACCAACAACTCAAGATCAATCTGTCAGTTAAATGTCAACAGTCATGTCAGCATATGAAGTACTGTATATCCTACTCAAGGGGTCTCATATGCATGAAATTAATAATTATTTTAGCTGATTTAAAATCTGTTGATAGTCAACTAAAGATTACATGTAGTTGCTTATTTGTTGCTTGTCAACAAAGAAATTGTTTATGATCAGTTGACTATTAATAGACATTCTCAACTAAGTGTTAGTAGATATATTTTAGGACTATCTAATTAAAGTGAAAAACAGTTTATATCAGTAGAAAGTCTATAACCTATCAACAGATTAATATATTGTTTATGATCAGTTGACTATTAATAGACATTATCCACTAAGTGTTAGTAGATATATTTTAGGACTATCTAATTAAAGTGAAAAACAGTTTATATCAGTAGAAAGTCTATAACCTATCAACAGATTGCATACCTAACCTGACTGAAGTAGAACAAACACTATGGCCAGCACATCAGAGAAAGAAAAAAAAAAAAACTTTTATTAAATAAAAAAATAATACAACCCATTATTTACTAGGATATCACGATCACATCTGAACCATCTGATTATGTGAAAAACATTATATTGAGCATTCCAAATGAGAAAACTCTCAATAGTCTACATCATTTCAATGCCCGAGGCCAAGATCAAAAGTTATAAACAACAAATAACAATAATTATTAATTAATACATTAAGTTTTACAGAAAATCACATTTATTAAATGCAGTTTAACGTTATAACAGTTACTCATTTAAGAAATAATCTCTGTTCCTGCTGCAAACTCACTTCGGAGGATTAACAGACAGGACTATAGTTTAAACCCTTAACAATACCTTCTTTAATCGTTTAACCATTTTGTAACATTTAGTTTATTTAACGTTACGTGAGACACAAACGGCGTTTTCTCCTATAGAACCATAATACACCAAAACACAATATAAATTAACAAAATACATATATTTTTATTAGCTAACGTAACGTTAGATGTAATCCAAATCTTTATAATCCATACGCAAGCAAGAAACAGATCCAAATTCAGCCCTTCATCCACATCCGATCTCCATCTCCATTCTCAGCAGCAGCGACCGTACATGTCAAATCCCGCGCTCGTGATGAATTTAAATTCAAAATAGGCTATGTGCACAAGCGTCGCGACGAACTTCCGCTATTGTCAGTTGTCGGCATATCAGTTTCCGGTTTACGGCCGCTTCATCGGCATCCGCTGTAAACAAACAAGATGAGTGCTGCTGTTGTACGAAATAAAGAGATACTATGTGCGTGACACATCTAAGTTTCTAAGAACTGTAGGTGGATCTTACGGCCGTTTCCCACATACTCCGTATGCAGTGTGTGTGTGTGTGTGTGTGTGTGCGCGCGGTGCTTCATATATGATGCGTTTGCAGTGAATAACTGATTCACGGCTGTACCACAAACACTTACTATTTTTATTTAAAATCCAGAAGTTACGCTGCAACTTTTATTTAATAAAATGTTTTTTTCAGCATTGCGATTCTCTTTGAACACATATAACCTACACTCTTTAATGGACGCATGCACGTTTAAACACAATTTAAACAACGTAGGGCTATTATTCCATGCATTACTTATATTAAGTTGCTCAAGCAAGTGGTCAAATATTTAACTGTAAATTGACAAAAACAGCCGACTCTCATGCCTTTTCTTTTCCATTTAAATTTTAATAAAATAAATCTTGCATGTCACAAAGAACTTGTTTTTCCACCTCCACGAATGAGAGTGTTGATCATTATGTCGCCTTGTTGAAGTAAATTGTAGTTTACCTTGCTTTACCCCGGTCTTCTAAAAGTAAAAAGATGACTGTGAAAAATAGTAGTAGGCCTATAGAATTAAATGCATTTATGGTGAGATTACTACAATTTATTGACAAATTACAATTTATCTAGATCGTTTCCGCACCGAGTCTATTTCTGCTGTGCTGCAAACGCTGAATTAAATTGACAGCGCATGTTTCGTGGTCAAAATTAACAAAGATTGACATGAAAATGTTGTAATTTCACCATAAATGCGTTTAATTAAATAAATTGTAGTCTCATTCGTGGAGGTGGAAAAACAAGTTTTTTGTGACATGCAAGATTTATTTTATTAAAATTTAAATGGAAAAGAAAAGAAAAGGCATGAGAGTCGGCTGTTTTTGTCAATTTACAGTTAAATATTTGACCACTTGCTTGAGCAACTTAATATAAGTAATGCATGGAATAATAGCCCTATGTTGTTTGAATTGTGTTTAAACGTGCATACGTCCATTAAAGAGTGTAGGTTATATGTGTAGCCTACAAAGAGAATCGCAATGCTGAAAAAACATTTTATTAAATAAAAGTTGCAGCGTAACTTCTGGATTTTAAATAAAAATAGTAAGTGTTTGTGGTACAGCCGTGAATCAGTTATTCACTGCAAAGGCATCATATATGAAGCACTATAGCGCGTGCTGCTCCTGCACAGCGCACACACACACACACACACTGCATACGGAGTATGTGGGAAACGGCCGTAAGATCCACCTACAGTTCTTAGAAACTTAGATGTGTCACGCACATAGTATCTCTTTATTTCGTACAACAGCAGCACTCATCTTGTTTGTTTACAGCGGATGCCGATGAAGCGGCCGTAAACCGGAAACTGATATGCCGACAACTGACAATAGCGGAAGTTCGTCGCGACGCTTGTGCACATAGCCTATTGCGCCCTCAAGAAGCGTTACGACATGTTTTACGGCAGTGATATCAAACGTTCATTGGCTCTCGCCTGCCTCGTCACAGATTGCAGCATGCCGTGTTTCAGTTGAAACAACATTGAAATGCAGAAGCGCGTGCGCGCGCGCCGTCTTCACGCAGAGGAAAGCTGGGTTAACATTTTCATGGATTAATAACTTAAATTCTGCTCTGTCCCTTATACAAAACTATTATATACTGCCAGAGAGGACTGCGACACATCGTCATTTGAGCGACTTTTGGTACCGATTTACATTTTCGCAATAAATTATTATGATTACACATCTGTTGTTTTTCTTCATATTTTTAGCCTGCATAGTTTTAAAGGTGCATTGCGCAACTTTTCATGTTAAAATACCCGTTTTCTAACCCATACATGCTTAAACAATTGCCTGATGGGCTGAATGAGCCCTTCTCTGATCACTGCGATTGTCTCTATAATCCTGTACAGTAAAATAAACAAGAGGGATTCGGGTCGGAATTTGAGACTGGGCGTGACGTCATGCGCGTTCACGGCACGCTCACCTGGCTATGCCTGGCAGGTTTGTGTATTCGCCGCCATTCTCCGTAGAAGATGGATTCTAAGAGACCGGCTTGTAGTTCATTTCAAACACCAACGCAAACTCCACGTAAGATAAAAAAAAATAAAACTTTTGTCCGTGAGCGTGCACACTTCTGGTTGCAGTTTCGCTTGCCGCCAGAGGGGGCATAGTTCTGCAAAAACTCAGAGACTTGCGCAATGCACCTTTAAGAAATGGTTATGGGTAGGATTAATGTTAGTGGCTCGAAATATATTTTAATGCTATTAATAAAACTGGCATTTCCCTACACATCTCTGTCCATAAAGTGTTTTATTCTTTTTATATTCTGTATAAAATTAGTAATGTATATTAAGGTTTGGGAGTAGGGTTAAGGGAACTTACATTTATCTATAAAACAGTATAAGGGAAATGATACAGATATCTTTATGATTCGTAAACGTTTTGTAGCTGTGAATTCGTAATAATTCTACGTTGCAGAGAATCATACGTTTCAGCATATATCCAAACGTACAAAAAAAGTATGTTTACAATCTGTTGATAGGTTATAGACTTTCTACTGATATAAACTGTTTTTCACTTTAATTAGATAGTCCTAAAATATATCTACTAACACTTAGTGGATAATGTCTATTAATAGTCTACTGATCATAAACAATATATTAATCTGTTGATAGGTTATAGACTTTCTACTGATATAAACTGTTTTTCACTTTAATTAGATAGTCCTAAAATATATCTACTAACGCTTAGTTGAGAATGTCTATTAATAGTCAACTGATCATAAACAATTTATTTGTTGACAAGCAACAGATCTAATCTTTAGTTGACTATCAACAGATTATCTACAAATGGTTAATTATTTTAGCTGATTTAAAACTTTTTTTAAAAAATTGTTATTAATTTGATGCATATGAGACCCCTTGAGTAGAATATACAGTATCATATACTTCATATGCTGACATGACTGTTGACATTTAACTGACAGATTGATCTTGAGTTGTTGGTACTCAATCTACAGAAAGTTAGTTGACAATTGAAAGTTAGTTGACAATTGGTTAATAACCTGTTGCAATATAACACTGACAGTCAACAGGCACTTTTTTGTAAAATCTGTAGATTAACACTTGAATTGTACCTTATAGTCTATAGGCAGTCAGTTGAACATATGTTACTTGTCTGTTAAAACAGTGTTGTTGAATGTCAACTGATGCACTGATGACAAGCTACTGAATGGCTACTAATAACTAGTAAAGTCTCAACAAACGGACTATCAAAATAAAGTGTTACCAAACATTTTTATGTTTTTACATAAACAGTCATGTATGAATTTACATATATATATATATATATCACTGCTTTATTGACAGTGTAATAGGGAAATGAAAATGCAGCTACCAAAACTGTATGGACAAAAACAATCCTTCTTTTCCCAAAACAACATTCATTCAGTCAAATATGGCTCCAATAATGTAGCGACAGCTGAAACACTCATGATTTCCATGGTTCTAATTTGTAGGAATAATTCATGGGTAATGAATTATTGACCAATTATAATTCAAAGGTAAATGACATGGCAATATTTTGATGTATGAGGTGAAACAAAGTGAGTTGAGTATTACAACGGTGCCTTATGAGAATTGTGAAGCTCTGTGTGATACTCTACATAACTCGCCATTGATCCAATCAAATGACATGGTGATTTTTAAATCCGTTTATTTGCACTGGCAACAGGAATAAAGCAGCAATAGATGTACAGTAGCATAAACAGATGCTCATTTTATGGTATTTTTTTTTCAATTTTGTTTTTTAGTTAAAAAAAAAAAAAAAAAAAAAAAAAAAAAAAAAAAATATATATATATATATATATATATATATATATATATATATATATATATATATTTTTTTTTTTTTTTTTTTTAACTAAAAAACAAAATTGAAAAAAAAATACCATAAAATGAGCATGCTCATAAAATGAGCATCTGTATATATATATATATATATATATGAAGACTTCAGATGCAAAAGCCTCTAAGTGCCACCTGAAATTTTCTTCTAGAATGATCATTTTTATCAAGCTTGTATGTTTATGTTCAGTTATTTCACTTTAATGGCAATGATAATTATCTATTAATTGTAATTAAAGTGAAATTTCTGAACTTACACTACCAGTCAAAAGTTTTGGATCGGTAAGATTTTTTATGTGTTTAAAAGAAGTCTAAAAACAAACAAACAAACAAAACAAACTGTAATATTGTGAAATATTATTACAATCTAAAACAGCTGTTTTCTATTTGAATATATAGAATTTGCTCATGCCGCACCCAGAGGTTGAGGCCGTCCCCGTCGTCACCCCCGGTCATCAGGAGCCGCCTGTGGAGGAGGGGGTACTGTCACG
This sequence comes from Vimba vimba, assembly GCA_022828995.1. Classification (NCBI taxonomy): domain Eukaryota; kingdom Metazoa; phylum Chordata; class Actinopteri; order Cypriniformes; family Leuciscidae; genus Vimba; species Vimba vimba. The sequence goes on along the minus strand of CM040818.1, from coordinate 29,097,376 downwards.
GAGTCACTCACACCATCCACTCAGCAATCAGCACCAGATCCACCCACTCGTTCATCATCACCAGAATTCTAATCACCTTCACCTGTTCACCCTCATCAGCCTCACTATATCTAGCCTGCACTCCCTTCAGTTCACTGTCTGGTCTCGTCACATGCTACACAGACTCCTCCTGCTCTCACCAGAGTTACCCAGCTATCCTGTTCCCGATTGTCGTCTTCATCCTCGTCATTATCTTTGAAGTCAGCTGTCTTCGGATCTTCTATGTCTCCCTGTGTATCCGTTCTTCAACCTACATCCTCAACCTAATCTTCAGTTGTGTTATGCTGGGTACACACCAAAAGATAATTGGGCTGATTTTGGGCCGATTTCCCCCCTTCCAACAATCCTAGCTATGTCCGATTATCTTGATGGTTCTACAGATTATCTTATCAGATTTTCCCTTGGTGTGAGGTGTGTTAAGAGTGTCCGAACCTGATCTATCGGAAGAACGTCGGAGCCGACCCGATCGTGAATCGTAAATATTCAACATGTTTAATATTTACGATCAGAAATCCTGATGTGTGGGGGGAACCCCGAGGACAAACGCCCGCACGCTCTAGAGATTATCACGTGAAACGAAACAATATCCAATCAGAAAGCGAGATGATGGAAGATCGAAGCATAACAAACGCAGTCATGACGCAGCACAAAGTGAAATTGATGTGGACAGCAGAGATGGAGGATCAGCTTGTTGATTTGTGGCAACAGCACAAATACAACATGTTGTGTAAAACCTTTCCAAACACTATATCGTCGCAATTTCTTCCTGCATATCGTCCGCCAAGCTTATTCTGAGGTCTTGCGAGATTTTGCGAGATTGCCTATGTTCACAGTCGAGACTCTGGTTGAAAATCTGTTCATGTGTGGTGTGCTGTCTTTGTCACACATAGACTGTAAAAAAAGATGGACGACGCCCCTTCGCTCTCTTCCATTGATGAGAACTGAAGCCGCCAGAGTCCCGATATGGCGCTGACATATTGGAACTTGAGTCTGCGCAGTAGCGATCTCGGGACCAGACATGCGCAGTAGTGAGCAGGAAGTAAAGCCGCGAAAATCAACGCTCCGCCCTCACTCTCGCAGAATGCACTCATGGAGAGTGGATTCTGCACACTTTTTAAAAAATTTATTGCAGTACGACAAGGGGCTTGTTAAAATAAGGTAAATACAATCTCCTCAGTCCTCCGAAGATCCCGAAAAAAATGTCCGTTGGTGCTTCAGTGACTACTTCGCTCGAGAACCTGTCAATCACAGCTGTCAATCATGACGTTACACCACTGCATCACGTAACTAACTAAAAAACAACTTATTTTTGAAACAGACACTTGAACTTACATCAGCGTGATAAAAGCTACAGCAAATGAAAGAAACCACCTTTGGAAAAAAGATATTTGAAGTGTAATTTAATTGTTTAGTTGGTCTCACGTCCCGTTGAATAACATGGGGAGGCGGGGCTTATGACCTATACTAGGACCAGCCACCGGGGGGCGATCGAGACGTTTTGGCTTCACTTTTCAGGGCTTGTGCGGCACGCTTGTTGTCACATCATGGCACACCACACACTATAGGAGCAAAACGGTTAAATCTAGGATTTTTTTGTCCTCATGTTTGTGGTCTATCACATTTTGAAAATCTTGTAAGATGTAAAAAATCTTTTGGTGTATACCCAGCATTAGTCAGCTAAGTTCTACGTGTCATTTATCACCTGTTGTGTTCTTGTTTTCCTCACGCTCTGTAAATAAACTCTTCTTTAAATTTCAAACAGAAATTTAAAATTAAACTTAAAATTAAACTTCTTAAATTTCTATATAAACTCAATAGTAAAGTGTAATTTATTCCTGTGATCAAAGCTGATTTTTCAGCATCATTACTCCACTCTTCAGTTTCACATGATTCTTCAGATTATTATTATTATTATTTTAATTTAAAAAAATGCAGCCTTGATGTTAGTTGGATAGTTCACCCAAACAAATTTTTTCATCATTTGCTCACCCTCATGTTCCACACCTGTATGAGTTTCTTTCTTCTGTTGAACGCAAAATTATATTTTGAAGAATGTATGTAATCAGACACTTGAAGGAACCCATTGACTTCCATAGTAGGAAAAATAAAATAAAATAAAATATGGAAGTCGTGACATGACAATTTTCCTTTATGGGTGAACTATCCCTATAAGGTTTTAAAATGAAGTCTTGTTTAACATTATGTAATCATTTGAAATGAGTTTGTACCATAAGTAAATATACATGTGGCAGAACGACACTTTCATAAAATACACACAAATACTAACAAGATCACATTGCCCTTATGAAAAATAAGTTTATTCAAGTGTTCTATTAGTATACCTCTTTAAAACTAAAAATAAGAAAGTATACTTTCAGTCTACATTTTATATACTTCTCAAAAATATACTTCATGCACTTCTCAGAAATATACTTAAAATTACACTTAAGTGTACTTGACTTATACTGAGTGAAAAGTCCAAGTATATTTGGCCTGTACTTGTACTCAATCTTTTGATCGAGATATAGGCCTACTTAGTATAATTAAGTATTCAAAGTATACTTGGCTTGTAGTTGTGTTAACTCTTTTGATAGAGTAGTTTTTCATATACAGTCTTATGAAACTTACATTGTTTGAAAATATTGATTAGAATATTGATATAAAACAGATATGTTTCTAATTCTGCGTATCTGCATTTTTGTGTAGACTAGTCCACTGGTAGTGTATAGGAATTTACTCTAATTCTACTTAAAGCAGCATTATGCAGCTTTGCCGATTTCTTCGCTGTTTTCTCGCTTTTTGCTCGCGGGTTTCTCTTTAGAGCTCCCCCTACAGCTTCGGAATAAATATTTGACAACACTGTGGTCAAAACTCGTTGGCGACTCGCCCCCCTACCATCTTCTCCCGCTGGTCCTGAGCATTTGTTTTCAAAGAAGACGGCGAACGCACGGAGCCATGTCCACTGAGGTATGTATGATAGAAGGCCAGTATATAAATGTTTAGATAGTGTATGTGTGCAGTGCCGTAAAGCAATTCGTTACATCGCGAGACCTGATATCACGCGATACTACACCCGCCGGCCCAAAGTTGCAAGTGTGGTTTTTCCGCTCACAGGCGCTCGGGGGGTGCGAGAAGACCACCATTCAACCCGAAAACATATATAACCATATAACCATTCCAATGACTCCGAAGCTGTTCGGTTAAGATAAAAAAGTTACTTAGAGCACCTTTAACTCTTTCCCCACCATTGACTGAATTTTCCAGCTATCCATGTTTTCACTGTTATACTGTAGGGCGCGCTATGACACATCTTCTAGTACAGAATCTCCAGATCAGAATACAGGAGAAGAAGAAGCTGAAACAAATGATAGAAGATTGTTCACTCAAATGTAAAATAACGAGATCATCAAACATTAAACAGCGTGTAAATCAAAACTGCTTAATATTACCAAATGAAATGAAGCGTAACCCATGAAGAGAAAACGACTGTGAAGCTTTGAGGGTGTTGGACTCAATCTGTGTTTTGATCATCATTCTGAATCTGATCAAGGCGTAGTCTTTGACAAAAATGTTATTTTCTCAACTTTTTTGTTTAAAATATTGCCTTTCTTTATGAAACTTGCCGACATTCAAGTGTAGATTAAAAAGGATGCATTAAGCTAATAAAATGTTTTTAAAATTAAAGTACAGTTAAAGGTATTTTCAAGTATAAAAAATAATATCTACATTTGAAAATAGTAGTATACTGCAAGTGCAAAAATAATATATAAATAGTAAACTATAAATATAATACTATGTTCACTTAAAGGTGCTCTAAGTGATGTTGGGTGACGTCACTTCTTGTTGACATTTAAAGTATTGTCAAACAAAACGGAGGCTAGTGTGGGAATGCAAATTTGTTAAAATGTTTAATTTAGGTTTACATTGAATTTAGCATGTTAAGGTTAGGTATAAATGATTATCAGAGTTTTCTAAGCAAAAGACTCTGGTCAGTCCTGTTTTACTGAAACTCTTGGAGTTTGTGTTTTAGCAAGAAAGTCCAGCCAGTCCTGTACTCGGGTCTCAGTGTTTGAATAGATATGCTGATTGAATTAGGATTGGCCAGACCCTCACAGTCTAGGGTGTTACCTTAACCTGTATAATCATTTACATGCTTTGTTTGAATTTGTCTCCACCTCCAAAAGTCCCTCCCCCTTGGAAGGTATATAACTGTAAATGTATAATGTTTGAGTTAGATCATGTTGGAAGTTTCTACAGCCGCGTACAGTGGAGTTCTCAATAAAGAACAACTTCTGTTGAACGCGATCCCAACTGTCTCACTGGTCTCTGCTTTGATCAAAGAAAACTTTACAACTTGGTGCCGTGACCCGGATGGAGAAAAATAAAACTCAAAGAACGTCAAGCTCAAAGACCTGAATCCAGATTGAAACAGCAAGCTCAACAAAAGATCTGCTTTCCAGACTGCATTTTTTGGAATCCAGAGCGAAACTTCCAGCTAAACAAAGATTACCAGACTGAATCTTTCCAGCTTCCTCCAGATTGAAACTTCAAGCTCAAAGACCTCAAAGCCTGACTGAGTTCCAGAATCTTCCTTTACAACCAAGGGTTGGTGAGTTTTCGCTCCATTCAAAGAACTGCTACAGACCAGTATATGTGTTTTTCCTCTGCGCTGTTCAGAGAAGAGTTAACAGACAGCTGCAGGGTTTTGTTAACTAAGTTATCCTTTAAAAAAAAGTTTTTTTTAGAGATGAAAGATACCCTCTGCCCGTCAGGGAAGATTAACATTACAGGTTAATATTGTGTACCCTTTGCTTTAGGCAGAGAAGAATTAGCTTTACGTGCTAGTTATTTCGTTTGATCCTCTGTTTTTTGTAGGCAGGGAAGATTTTAGCGTAAATTGCTAATATTTTGTTTTATCCTCTGTTTTTTGTTGGCAGGGAGGTTAAGTGTGAAGTGTTGGTCATTTGGAAAGTTAGCAATAGCTGATGTGTTAACAAGTGTACCCTAGAGAAGTTTTAGTTTTTTTTGTTTATTGTGTGGTAACGAGAAAACTCACAGAAATGTTTAGAAAAAATGCCAGACTGATCCCCACAACGGAAAAAGGTGGCTTTGCGACTCCATTGTGGACAGAAAGCGAATTCAAAAATATGTTAAGAGAACAAATGGACCCAATAGTCACTGAAAAAGTTAGACAGGAACTAACTCAGAAATATGAAATTCACCCAGACAAAACTTGGTCAGTAGATGAGTGTAAAAAGGTCCTTGGAGCAAGCATCCGCAAAAGCCATATGAAGGGCATTATTTGTGTTCATAGAGAATTTGTCTTAGCAAAAGCCACAGAACAGTCTAAGCGCAACTCAGAGCTAGAGAAACAGGTAAATGAGCTACGTGCTAGAATATCTTCGTTGACTAAGAAATTGAGCCGCCACAAAGCTATAGAAAAAACTGATGTAGAAGTTAGTCAGCCAGATAACATTTACCCTGACTTACAAGATTTTTTTGAAACAGATGTAGCCATCCAATCAGTAACTGATAAGCCAGTAGATTCAGTGAAGGTGTGTGGCGCTAGGAAAAGGTCTCAGGGAATTGAGGGAACTGAAAGTGTTCCTCTCAACTCTTCTGTTGTCCAAGTACAAACTGTTGCCAAAGCGCTAGGACCCAAAGATATCGAGAGACTATCCCAGAGTTTACCCTCAGCACGCACAGAATTTTCTGAATTTAGGAGAGCATTGCTAAGTAAAATGCGTCTTTAAGACATGTCGATGCCAGAAGTCACACAGCTGATGTCACAAATTCTAACTGAATCTGAATTCAACAATTTTGAGTCTGCTGTTACGTCTGAACTACAACATGCCAGTAAAGGCGATTTGAGAGAAGGTGTCTTGAAAATCCTAAAGAATCTCTTAGGACCCAAAATAGATTGGTCGAAAGTTACTAGATGTGTACAAAAGAAAGGAGAGACTATAAGTGAATACACTGAAAGATTTTCTCAGGCAGCTGCCACGTACAGTGGAATAGTGGAGGATTCTGAAAGTGTACTAGATGATAGAGGAGCTCTAATCCGAATTTGGGCAGATGGTCTTATAGCTGAGTACAGATCAGCCTTGCCATTCTTACATGTTACGTGGGCTAACGGAACTCTCAGAAGTAACCTAGACAGGTTAGCTACATGGGAAAGAGATGCTGAGGTTAAAACCCAAGTGAGAATAGCAGCAGCTACATTTAGCACAGCAAAACAAGAAAACCAGTGGTCTAAAAAAGAAGACAAATGCCACTACTGTGGAAACTTAGGACATTGGGAGCGAGTATGTAGGAAGAAGTTGCAAGATACAAAAAGAAATGCTATGCATAATTCTGCTCCTTCTCAACCTGCCTACAACCCGGACGTAGTTCCGCCAATGTCCACTGAAACTTTAGGACAGCTCGCGCAGGCTCTTCTAAGAGCACAAAAAGAACAGGAAAAAAACTAATTGTTGGGGCTGTGAGTAGCTACCTTTCCCCTGTAATCCATCATAATGACAAAATATTTTTTTGTGAAAGGTAGCATAAAAGAAAAAGTAATTGACTTTTTGCTTGATACAGGTGCAGAGATTACAATAATTCCTACAAATTGGCTAAAGGTTTAGACATCCCGTACAAGAAAACCAAACTTTCTTTAACTGGCGTAATAGGTGAAGATTCTGTTTTGTATGAAACCCCGCCCATAGAGGTACAATTTGGCCCAAAAACTCTGACAACAAAATTGTTATGTGCTCCATTGAATACAGGTGCAATTTTAAGCATGGATCTTCTGAGACAAGTACATCTAACTTTTGACATGTCCTCAGAATCTGCTAGCATTAAAATTTCCTCAGCACACGTTTCTACCATTAATGCAATCCCTCCAGAGTATGCTTTCTTACTGAATCATCCAATTTGGGCTAATGACAAGGATGATTGTGGTTTATTGACAGGTGTAGAACCAGTCAAATTGACAGGAACTCCACCCCCGGTTACCAAACAGTATCCGATCAGTAAGGAAGCCATACAGGGAATCAAACCTATTGTAGAAAAGCTGCTGACGCAAGGAGTGCTAGTTAAAACCAACAGTCCCTGTAACTCACCCATATGGCCCATCAAGAAATCCAATGGGACATGGAGACTCACCATAGACTACAGAGTAGCCAATAAAAAAATTGTTAAAATCACCCCGCTAGTGGCAGTTCCATCTACAATTTGTAATGGCTTGCCATTAGATTGTAATATTTTTTCAGTAATTGATATGTCTAATGGATTCTTTTCTGTACCATTGCACTCTGACAGCCAGCCATGGTTAGCTTTCACAGTTGACCATGAACAATATCAGTGGACCCGATTGGCCCAGGGATTTCAAAACTCCCCGACCATATACCATCAGGCTGTCAGACGTGATTTGTGTGACCCAGAATGTCCAGTAAAACAGTCCACTATGATCCAATATGTCGATGATATTTTGATTGCCTCAACAGATCACGAGGTACATCAAACTGAATTGGCAGCATTGTTGGACTATTTGCATAAAAAAGGACACAAATGCAGCTTTCACAAAGCTCAAATTGCTAAAAAGCAAGTCATATTTCTGGGTCAAACAATTGGTGCAGGAAAAAGATCCATTACACAGGATCGAGCGGCTTCAGTCAAAGCCAAACCTCCGCCTACTACCATTAAAACACTACGCTCATTTTTAGGAACAGCAGGTTACTGTAGACCGTGGATTGAAGAATATGCCTCGATTGCTCAGCCTCTCTATGACTTGTTGAAAGGCCATGGTAAAGATTCAGATATTGTTTGTATGGAAGAACTTCACCTCAAAGCATTCAATGATTTAAAAAGAGCACTATGTCAAGCACCAGCATTAGGAATTGCCCAATCTAATAGACCCTTTGTGCTTTATGTCCATGAACACTTGGGCTTTATGACTGCATGTCTAATGCAAGATCATGGGGGCAGTTTACGTCCAATTCATTACTATTCTGGTAAACTTGACATAGTAGCTCAAGGTATGGGACCATGCCTCAGAGCAGTACAGGCAGTTCATCTAGCGCTTCAGGCTTCATCAGTAATGGTGTTAGGTCAGACGGTAAATGTAAAATGCCCTCACGCAGTGTCCGCACTAATGAATCAAGCAAAAGTCACTTCTGTCACTTCCTCTCGTTGGGGAAATTGGTTAACTACTCTCACAGCCCCGAACATTGTTTTACAGCGTGCACCAGTCACGAACCTCTCAGCATGTATGATGTCTGCAATGGCTGAAGTTGTGTTAGAGGATGAAGGCGAAATGACTCATGATTGTGTTACGCTTACATACGCAGCGACAAGTGAAATAGCAGAAACTCCCATAGAAAATTCAGAATTTGAGTTGTATGTTGATGGTTCAGCTCAAGTAATTGAAGGGAACAGACAAGCAGGTTATGCAGTAACGTCCACCACTGAGGTGGTAGCTTCAGGTCGTCTTCCAGATCATTTTTCAGCTCAGGCTGCAGAACTGGTAGCTTTAACTAGAGCATGCACACTAGCTTCAGGATCAGTTGCAAATATCTACACAGATTCCAGATATGCTTTTGGGGTTATTCATGATTTTGGCGTCATTTGGCAAAGCAGACAGTTTCTAACTTCTGCTGGATCCCCCATTAAGCATGCTGAATTAGTGAAAGATCTTATGTTTGCCATGAAACTTCCAAAGAAATTAGCGGTGATCAAAGTGAAAGCACATCTCACAACTAACACTACAGAAGCTAAAGGTAATGCTCTTGCAGATGTAGCAGCTAAACAGGCTTGTTTCTATGTAACTGTACAAGTGTGTTCAGGTAGTACAGCACAGAAGACAATTCTGCCTCCTGAATCTATCATTGATTTGTACAAAGATGTTCCTCTATATGAAGCATGGACATGGTTAGACAAAGGAGCCACCGTTGATTCATCTGGCTGCTAGACCAAAGGGGGGAAGTATGTTGCTCCCGAATCACTGCTGCCATATTTGGCTCAACAAATACACAATTTGGGTCACAGTGGTCCAGCAACGATGAATCACAGGTTCTCAAATCAATGGTGGAATCCAAAATTCAGAAATGTAGCCACAGAAACAGCCAAAAGGTGTGTTGCATGTCATAAAAATAATGATGTACCAGCAGCCATTACACCAGCAGCACATACCCAAGCTCCACCAGGACCATTTCGTCATTTGCAAGTTGATTACATATCGTTGCCTCGTTGTAAGGGAAAAACTGACGTTTTGGTAGTAATAGACAAGTTCTCAAGATGGATAGAAACTTATCCAACAGGGCGTGCTACAGCTGCACATACTGCTAAATGTCTTGTCACTGATTTCATTCCCAGATGGGGATTACCAGATTGCATTGACTCAGATCAGGGTACGCACTTCACAGGACAGGTAGTTAAAGAAGTGTCTAAAATGTTGAAGATTAAGTGGAATCTGCACTGCCCCTACAGGCCACAAGCATCAGGACAGGTTGAAAGGGCAAACAGAACAATCAAAACCAGGCTAAGCAAAATGCATCAGGAAGGAGTGTCATGGGTTGAAGCATTGCCAGCTGTACTGTGTAGTATGAGAGCGTCACCTAACAGATCAGTAGGACTGAGCCCTCATGAGATTATTACAGGACGCCCAATGCAGATGCCAGGTGTGATTGATCTTAGAAATGCTGATGTTCACATTGCCTCAGATGCCCTGATCGCTTACTGTGAAAACCTCACAAAGGCAGTACAGAGTGCCAAAGAGAGAGTTGAGTCTTGTTGGCAGACTCCACCAGAAGGTGGACACACAATCGTCCCAGGTCAATGGGTCATGATAAAGTCATTCAAAAACAAACCATTAGAGCCTAAGTGGCAAGGACCACATCAAGTTATGTTGATTACAGCAGCTGCAGTATTGTGTCAGGGAAGGAAAACCTGGACTCATGTGTCACATTGCAAAGTGGTTCCTCCCCCTACAGGGATAGGATAGGACACATGGACCAGTGAGGAGCCCAGGAAGAACTGGAAGCAACAGGCTTTCGGGGGCCAACCCTGTGGTGAAGATTCCCTTATAGGCCCTTCCCAACCATAGTCCATCCTCACCTCACTGTTCCTTTTAGGTGTCTCATGAATTAAGAAATAGGGAAAGAAGGAACCACAATTAGCAGATACAGATTGAATAGAGGATACAACCCTAATGTTTGTAGTCTTTACAATGAATACTGGTCTGTTGTAGTTGTTCTTTGTATGTTTGTTTTTAACCATATGCACTGACCTACACACCTGCATATGAAGACCCAACCTCCAGAAAACAACTAGACCAACTGCAGAGACTACAACCAACACAGAATAAAAAAAATACACAACGCAGAGTCACCTACGGGAACTTCAGTCATCCCTCATCATGATCAAGATTGTCGTACTACTACTAACCATCATGGACATCGCACAAAGTGTGGACCCCAGAAACAACATCTTCTTAGAGCTGATGAATATGTCAAGAAATGCCTTGTTTGCTGGAAAGAACGTTTGCATGCCACATGCACCTTCAGTAGGAGCCGGAATCCCATGGGTTGCACACCCTATCTCTGTCTACAGCATCCTACCCAGCCAATTCAACGGCAGGTGCACCCTGATTTATGTTCTACCAGCTATCAGAGAAAATACACACTCCACCCCAAGCTCTTCACAGCTACAAAATTCAGCTCCTTCTCGTTTAACAAAGATGGCTGAATTCCAGGACTCACTTGTGTTCAAACGTGGTGGTCAAGAACTCTTGGAGCATTAATCCCATCGTATGGTGTACCTGAGTGCTGCACCGGGTTAATGGATCCAACAGAGAACTTGAACAAAATCCAACAAGACATTCTTGATCTTTCAACAAAATTACACCAGATGACTGAAGACAATTCTTCATGGTTCGGAACCTTAATAAATGACTGGTCCAACCATAAAAGAATATTACCCGTAAGAACTTCACGGACCCTAATTGCATGTTTTGTTTCTGTGTCAGCATGCAATTACAGATGAACAACACAGATCATGCTTTGTGCCTGTAACTTACACAAGTTACAAGATTGAACTTGCTATGTGCCTGTAACTTACACAAGTTACAAGAATTAACTTTTAAGTGTATAAATTTGTATTTTGTGAGAGTTTTTTTAAGACTCTCAAAGGGGCAAATGTGGGAATGCAAATTTGTTAAAATGTTTAATTTAGGTTTACATTGAATTTAGCATGTTAAGGTTACACTCAAAAAAATGATTTTAGCTCTTTGTTCAATTTCATTAATTAAAATGAGCATATACGACACAACCCTTCATAGAAATGATTCCAGCTTAATTTCATTAAATGTAATCAATGTAATTTGTAAAAAATTTGGTTTACCAATTTTTTTTAAATTGAGTCAACATGAATATTTTTCGTTCGTCTTAACCGGATGTCACTCAAAAAAAGAATTTTGGCCTCTTGTTAAAACAATTAATTAAAATAAGCAAAAGTAACATGATTGTTTAATATTGTCACAACTTAATTTAATTGTGTTCAATCAACCTAATTCATTTGTGTGAAAACTACATGAATCGTTGTTGACATCTAACTGGGCAGTGGATCTGTAGTTCCCAGCATGCTTTGCAAGGGACTGCATTAAGAGGGTCAATTTAGGGAAAAAGTGTTATTTTATGTGTTTTTCAGTAAATGGAAAGATGTTGTTAGTTAATGTTAGTGTTTAATGTTCAGTTATGTTAGAAACTTAGAGGACTTTCTGTAATGTTTTTGAATTTTGTGGTTACCATTATGCAGAAGAGTGGCGACTGTGTTTAGGCTGTGGGCTCAGTATTTCGCTATATGTGCATTAAACCTCGTGTTCAGGCTGTGGGCACTCAGTATACACTATGTGTAAACCTCGCTCGCAGACCTGCACAAGTAATATTATATTATTATGTAAAAAATGGTTTTAATTCAATTGAACATTAGTAGTGTGTATCATTAGAAGTGACCATAGAGTCAAATTAATTAAAATTATAATGTTGGTGATTTAAGGCAGGACAAAAACTAAATGTAGTTAACCTGACAAAACTTTATCTAGCATGAATGACTAAATTAATTTAAATTCATACAACAAGATTACAACAAATTATTTCAAACTAATTCGATTTTGTTGGAAAAATGTTATTCAATTTCGTGGAAAACCTTTCCTTAATTTAATTAAGTTCGTTCAACAGATTATTTGTTTTGAGTGTAGGTATAAATTATGATTATCAGAGTTTTCTAAGCAAAAGACTCTGGTCAGTCCTGTTTTACTGAAACTCTTGGAGTTTGTGTTTTAGCAAGAAAGTCCAGCCAGTCCTGTACTCGGGTCTCAGTGTTTGAATAGATATGCTGAGTGGATTAGGGTGGGCAATGCTCTCAGTCTAAAACCTGTTCCTAAACCTGTCTTTTTCGGTTCCTGCCCCTAAATGTATATAAACTGTAAGAGAACATTCACGTCAGGCTTGGTGATTGCAGCTACCGACGGCTCGTGTTCTCAATAAAGAAACCTGCTGAAGAAACAACCAAGTCTCCTGGTCTTTCGATTCTAAGTTCACAACACTAGTTAGACCCTCCCTCCTCCTCATCCGCGCACTATCTTTTACTTTGCAGTGTACACACACTCACACTACACATACTCAACTACATTACATCCTTTGCCTCTTCATTTGCTACTACAGAAGGCTTCAGAAAGTTTGACATTGGACGCTAACATTCACTGCTGTGGCTTCATAATTATGTGCTTAATCGACTTGGCTGCTGTAAAAGCATCACAGATATGTTAATGATTCTTTTTGATCTCTCTGGTCATCACCAAGCCCATCATTTTGCTCCAGCGAATGAATCAGTGAGATGCAGAGTCATGTTTTCAAAGGCCATTCTCCAATTTTTAAAAGGCCATTCTTTAGTCAACTGCAGTTTCTTTAATTGGCAGAAAACTGGAGTATCTATTCAAAATCAGGCTCCACATTCCATTGGATTTTAAAGAGACATCATTCTTCCAATAAATATTATTATTAATAATAATAATAATAATAATAAAAGAAAAATATCATAATAATAAATAAATAATTTGCCACATTTCTTCATGAAAGCTACATAAAAAAAAAAAAAATAAATAAATAAATAAAAATAAAAAATAAAAACATGTAAAACAATATGTTCTTTTATGCCTTTATATCTGTTCTTCAGGCATGTAGAAAGATAAATGAAATGAAAGGGAAATGATTAAAACATAAAATATATTTTGGAAATGACTGTTCAAAAGGCTCAAAACAAAACTCACTTATGTGAGCAGCATTACATCACTTTGTGTTCTCCTACGCCTCCCCCCACAACCCCACCACTTAAGCACCCAGGCATTGCTTTTATTCTTTTCACTTCCATCCAAATTACTGCATGAGAAATTCAAATATGCCTGCGGGACAAGTTCCTCACAGACTGCCTCACAAAAGGTTGGCACTTTAAACACAATTTCTTGTTTGTTTAACTACAGGCTATGCAGCAAACCGAAGCCTCCTTCTATCCCTTTGCCTTGATCAGCCTGATTCATTATGAATGCTCTGAAGCAGAACACATACTCTTCCCCCAGGTGACAGATAGCATGTTTATAGGTTGTTTGTGAAAGGCTAGATTTCCTTAAATTCAGCTGTGACAGTAAACCAAACTGTGGACACTGCTGGCATTTGGAAACTGCACCCGTACAAAGCTTTGCCTCAAACAGACTTCTTATAAGGTCAAGACATTTAAGAAGTTGTGTTTGCTTCCTGATGAATATCTTATTAGGTGTATAATCATAATTCTGTTGAAATCTCGATTGGTTTGTCTCTAATTACAACCCTGGTGTAACATCATAACCTTTTTGCCCTATTGATTTAGCAGTGATTGACCTCACCAGTAAATCAAGGACATTTCTGCTAGATGTTGCTCCTTTGCCTTAACAAATAAAGTATTAAAATAAGTTAAGCCAGAGTCAGAGGTGAATGTCTGCATTTTATTAAAAGCTTCTACTAAGGGGAGTTATTAAAAAATCTGGTAATAAGTGATCCACACATCTTTCAATAAAATCTGAGATGGCTGTAATGTAATGTAAATTTGTTCATTCAAAAGTACATGGTGCAATTATCATAATGCATTGTAGTGCCCTTTAATATTCACCTGTGCTAATGTTTTAATTCCTTAGATGAAATTAAATCCTAACCTGAGGAGGAGTGGGATGGTTTCATGGGGGTATTGTGATTTGCAGCATCTGTGAGGTGGGAAGGCTAAAGAAGAATGGCTCAGTGTGTACATCTCTGTCCGGTGTCACAGTATAAGATGAGAAGGGGAGTCAGTTGATGCCTCCTCGTAATGAGCTCAGGGTGAAACAAAGGGCTAAGACCTCTGTGCTCTGTGACACTGCAAAGCTTTGGACCATGATGGGATTACAGAAATGTATGGCTTGCAAAATCAAGCTGATGCCTTATTACCATTCATCAGTGCTTCTGTGTCTTGCTTACTAATTAATATTTTATGGTGATGTGCTTTCTAATTTTATTGATTGGACATTAAAAACAACATTACTAATGTTTACAGGGTGGCTACACCATGATCAGGGCCAATGTGTCGCATTTACAAGAAGCTTTGCCAAATTTAGGTAACATCTGTTTGAACATTGTTCGAAAACAAAAGACCGACTTAATGAACTGCCCATTTGCATTATATGGGAGGCCTTTTTTATCCACCATACTCTAGTACAGAGGTGTCCAAACTCAATCCTGGAGGGTCACTGCTGAACTCTGCAGGGCAGTGGCCCTCCAGGAGCAGGATTGATCACCCGTAGTACAACATACTGCAAATCTACCTGCCATCTTTTAGTGTACTTAGAATATTTACATTGAGGAGGACTTAGAATTGTATACAAGATGTTAAGTTACAATTGAGGCAGCGACTAACAGTGGTTGGAAGTTTGCTACTTTAAACTTGATTATGAGAGCATACACCAAAATAATCATTGATAGAATCATTGCCCAATACATAGTATATTACTGAATAGTTTTTACCTTTTTATGAAACATATTAATTTAGCTGTCAAGAATGATGTTTAAACCAAAATTTCAAGTGTTACCTATCATAAATGTATGGTTTAAACCCAATATCATTTGACACAGAAGTCAACTCTAGCAGATTGAAAAGTCACAAGCTTGTGAGATTTAAAATGCAATTATGTAAAATAGATGATTGAGAGCATATAATTAGTGTACTAGTAACACAATGTATGGTACTTGTCTTTACTTTTCATAATTACTTTTTGTCAGTCACTTAACATATAAAGGACTACTCACTCTATAGTTATCTTTTTCATTGTCCTCCATTTGTTCTAATTTGGACCTGTTTCACAAAATCATTATGGGCTGTTTCATAAGAGCATCATTACCTAACAATTATATTTAGTTATTGAAAATTGTTGTAAATCATGATTGAGTAATCTTAAAGCACTAATTGCATCATGCAGTGCAGCTGCAAAACTTCATAAACTTCATACAGTTAAAGGGACAATAAGTAGCTTTTTAGGTATTTTATTATCTAAAATCAATATTTTTATTCATAAATATGCCCTCAATGGTGTACAAATACCTATGCCAATGATCAGACTAATCCTCGTAAACGAAGAATTTATTATCTTTATATACATGGGACGGGTAAGTCCACGGAGGCTTCCATGTAGTTCCGCCATCTTGAAAAACTATAATAGCAGAGAGGGACAAAAAGTACTAGGCCAACGCGTTTCCACAACGCGTTTCGTTCAGAGCCAGCGTCACGTGACTGAAGCCAGCAGAAGCGGAGGAGCAGAGCAGAGAGAGGCGCTTGTCACTGCCCCGGCAAGTTTAAAAGGCTGCACTGCATGGTTATTTATACAACGTTCATTCATACATATGCTGAGTCACAGGATGAGTCCTCGTCGTCGAAAAAGTCCAAAATAGACCGTAAAAGGAAACGTGACCGGAGATTACAAAAACAAGGGTTAATGTCGGGAATCGGGATGGCTAATGCAGGAGAAAGCTTTCAAAAGAGACCCTGAAGTTGCCTGCTTTCTTCTCGTCAGGTAAGTCAATGTTACGGTCTTAATTACAAGCTTTTTTTTCATTGATTGGTTGTGAACTTTATTATATAGATAGTAGAACATTTCTAGTTATATCTATTTATCTATTCTATTCTATTCATAGTAAGTTAAACAGGGTCTTTGATGAATAGCAGCTATTGAGTAAAGTAACGTTAGAGAAGGCACGGATGATGATGATGATATCTAACAATGCACGTACTTCAAAAATATAACGAATAAAGGCGGCATTACTACTAACTACCATAGTTAATGTTTTCACAGTCAGTAATTTATACTGTAACATTCTTTTTTTCGTTGATTCAAGTTTCAGTTTGTTTTAAATAACAAACCTGTTCACCCGAAGAAAAACTCGAAGTGCTATTATAAGACATCCTGTCATAGCTTTTTGGTACATAACGTCTACCGTAGATGCAACGCGCATTTGAAAAAGTGAGGCGCTGGAGAGCATTATTCGTTTGAATGCAAAATACAGTTTCACCACTAGATGGGAGAAATTCCTACTTAGTGTCCCTTTAATACTGTGATGGTTACATTATTTTTTACTTTAAGATAGCATTGTCACAGATGGTCAGACATTCATTTTGAAAGAGACTATGGGCCCTATTTTAACGATCTGAAATGCAAGTATCAAACGCGAAACGCAAGTAACTTTGTGGGCGGATCTCGGGCGCTGTTGCTATTATACCGATGGGATAAATGACTTTTGCGCCCGACGCAAATCTAAAATGGGTTGGTCTGAAGTAGCTTCATTACTCATAGGTGTGGTTTGGGCGTAACGTGAAATAAAGTGCCAGGCGCACACCAGGAGCGGTTCACAGCCGAGGAGACCGACGTTCTTGTCAGGGCCGTAAAAGACAGAGAAGTGACATTATACAACGTGATCTCATGAGAATACGTGTGTATTTTTACGTAAAGTGTAATTCTACCATACGTACATTTACTTACGTTTTATACACACAGAAACGTATAATACTGACGTATTTACAGCACTAAAACGTAAAATATTTACGTATTAACAGCACAAAAACGTAAATTATTTACGTATGAACAACTCTACCGACGTACATATTTGTACGTATTCTTATTTATGCATATTAAAATCGTGGCATTAATGTTTTGACTCTATTGCATTCAAATGTCTTATCAATTACGTTTTCAGTCGCATTTATTATTATTAAATGCAGTTTACTCAAGAAATAGGCTAATAACCATTCGCTCTGTTCGTGCCTTCTGCTGCAAACTCGTTTCGGAGGATTAGCCTACATGCAGTTACACAAGAATACACTTTAAAACCTTAAAAATACCTTATTTAATCGTTTAACCATTTTGTAATATTAAGTTTATTTACAGAGAGACACAAAATGCGTTTTCTCCAATAGAACAATAATACACCAAAACCCAACATAAATTCACAAAAGACATAAATTTTATTAGCTTGATATTATAATTCAAATCTTTAGAATCCATATGTTTGCAAGAAAGAGATCCAAATTCAGCCCTTTATCCAGTGAGTGATCTTCATTTCCATTTCACAGGCTACCACAGCAGCGCAGTCCGTAACTGTCAAATTCCGCGCTCGTGATGAATTTAAATTCAAAAATTGCGCCCTCAAGAAGCGTTACGACATGTTTTACGGGAGTAATATCAAACGCTCATTGGCTCTCGCCACAGATTGCGACATGCCGTATTTCGCGCGCCATCTGAATAATGCGACTTTAGACTATGTTTTTCCTGGTCTGTGGCGGAATTGCAAAATAGCACCATGGAACGTTTGTGCTGGAACACGCCTCCTCTTTTTAGTGAACCGCCCCCGGGAGTGCAAGTTCATTCCCTAATTTACCGACGTGTGTCTGTGGAGGGAAAAGTCTGCTGTGCGTCGGGTGCAAAATAGGAATGATACATGCGTCGTGTGTACAAAGTCAATTGCGCTGGGTGCAAGATAAGGCCCTAAATCTCAAACTGTAGTTTATGGTGCTATCAATGCCAAGGTTATTGTCTGATTCCCATGAAATACTTGAGCTGAGAAATATGTAGGCTACTGTACATTGGTGAGCCAAAACATTATGATCATCTGCCTAATATGCAGTTGGTCCTCCGCGTGCAACCAAAACAGTGCCGACCCTCCAAGGCATGGACTCTACAAGACCCCTGAAGTTGTCCAGTGAAATCTAGCACCAAAACGTTAGAAGCAAATTCTTTAAGTCCTGTAGGTTGCGAAGTGGAGCCGCCATGGATCATACTTGTTGATCCATCACATCTCTAAGATATTGGAAATTTGGAGGCCAGGTCAACACCCTGAACTCTTTATCATGTTCCTCAAACCATTCCTGAACAATGTGTGCAGTGTGGCAGGGTGCATTATCATGCTGAAAGAGGCCACTTGCACCAGGGAACACCATTGTCATGAAGGGGTTAGCCAGGTCTGCAACAATGTTTAGGTAGGTGCATGGCATGTCAAATTTATATCCACATGACATCCAACATTGCCTAGAGCATCAGACTCCCTCCACTGGCTTGTAGTTGTCCCACAGTGCATCCTGGTACCATCACTTCCCCAGGTAGATGGCACACGTATGTCACAGGCAGGGGACACAAGCCACCACTCTTATTTGTATACTACTCTGAGGAGCAAACCGTATCCCCACAAAGAAGTCAGAACTCAATGGAGGCTTCAAAACATTTATTTGTATTAAATTATTGAAAGAGTCTTAGAGTGAGAATTACTCTCAAGAGGGCTAGGCCATAAGAGGCTAGTCAGTGTCCACACAGCAGTTCCTCGTTTGTTCCTGCGGGGGGCTTAAGCAATGGAAGGCTAGTTGGCGTCAGTGCAGCAGTTTCTCGTTCTCTCCAGCCGGGGGCTTGAACAATGAAAGGCTAGTTAGCGTCAGCGCAGCAGTTTCTCATTCTCTCCAGCAGAGGGCTTGAACAATGGAAGGCTAGTTAGCATATTTAGTTAGCACTAAATATAGCCACCCTGTGACACGTACATGACCATCCACTTGATGTAAAATAAAATGGGACTCATCTGACCTTTTTCCACTGATGATCAATGATATTCACTTCACCTGTGACTGGTCATAATGTTTTGGCTTATCAATACTGTATACTTTGAATGCAAGTTAAATGCATACATGTAGATGTGCCTGTGCAACATTAACTGTTCCATCAAAAACACAGTCTGGTTACCAGCATTAATTATAGCTGCATAATAAAAGAAGAAAATATAAATGCCCACATTCATCCTCTAGCACTGCCATTGCATAGACCCACTGTACGTAACACACTTACAGTAAATACTGTTGCATAGTCCTGGAGATTACTTTTGCCATAGCTAATGTTACTCATGATGCCCAAAGGATCTCATTTGAATCATTTTATGAGCTGCTTCAGAATACTTTAAGAGGCCATCCTATGCCATGTTTCACCAGGTGTAAATCACAGTCTTTGCCAAGCAGTCCTTGTATATTTACGAGGACTGTCAAAAGCAAAGGGTTAAACAATGTGCAGGAGTTTTTATTGGCTCTGAGTAATAGAAGTCATCTTAATTCATCCTAAAAGTAACACCAAAGAGTGGCCACACTAAATCATTTAGCTTTATCTTTTCCCCTCACGATAATTGAATGGTGGTAAAAACAGGCTGGATGGTTGAAGTAATTAAATTACCTTGTTAAAAATAAAAGAAAATTTAACAAATGTCTTCTTTTGAAGATTTCATTCCAATCAAGACAAACAAACAAACAACATTACGCATTTCCTGCTGATGTTGGATAAAACGACCTCTCTTAATTAAATATATAGTAATTAGTCTGTTTTAAAACCTCTTTTATTTTGTGTCTTTAAATCTAGTCTAGCACTGTCAGGTATAATTACGTCCTCTTCCAGAGGTTGTTACAGCTTCACTCCAGGCTAGCTGCATAATACTCATCAGTGTTTACATAATCCAAATATGATCCTAATTGGAGGGTTAGAAAAATCGTTTGTACACCAGGGTTACTAAAGGTAAATCTCAGAAAACTCTGTGGTTTCAGGGCTATTTATTCAAAATTAAATTCATAATGCAGTGGCACCAATTGAAGGTTTCTTTCTTTTCCCACCTTCAGCATTCAGTGCTGCATTTAAAACAGCCATTGTTCAATTCCCCTGTGAGATTCTCCTCTTTAGCTTTTAGCTCACAGTACAAATTGTGATGTGCTGAACTCACAGACACATAAAAAAATAAAATTATATATATATATATATATATATATATATATATATATATGGGTCAATGACGTGACGCCTAAATTTTCTGTCCGATTGCATTTTTTCAGGCAAAAATGGGTTTAAATGCATAAAAAGATACTGTATATTTATAGTACCTCTCCCATGTATGTACTCACTTTAACTTTTAAAAAACCTTTACTTATTTGTTATTTTTTTTGTTATTTAAAGTGTCAAAACATCATGTGGTGCGACCGTCCGGCCATAACTTCTGTTTTGAAAACGTCTTTGAAATTACTCTGAATTTATTCAAATTTATTTTCTGCACTATTTGGCATGATTTCCAAAATGTTTTGTAATCCTTTAAAAAAATTCAAAGCATTTGTATTTATATTTCCATCATAATATACAAACAAACTTTGTCCGATGATGTCCATTTTATGAAATATCATGTGGTGCGACCATCAAGGAACTACCATTTTGGGACTTATATGTTGAAAACTATTCAAACACAGGAAGTTACATCATAAACCAATATACCAAGGACCCATGGAAGCAGCAAGCAGGTTTGTAATTCTCTCAAATTGGAAAAAAAATAAACCTTTGTAATGGTTGGTATAGTTGCCACATTTGGATGTCATGTGGGATGACCTCAAAAAAAATTTAATATTAAAGTTATTTCTACAAATATATATTTTTATTATAAATTTCATAGTGACCTTTTTTGGCAAGCTAGCTTGTTTTGTTTAGGTGGCCAATTCTGTGCCTGTAAATTATGACTGAATTTGAAAATATCATGTGGTGCGACCAAATATCATGTGGTGCGACCACTGCAGACTGTTTTCCATGATAGATATATGTCCTAGATTGGCAGTTTTATGCTTTTATATTCAATTGACGGTTTATATAAAAAAAGTACTTTACTTTAATATCATTTGGAATAGATTTTTATGCAATTTGAGATCTTTTTTATAGATTTCAGACAGTTTGTGTTTACTCTTTGTACAATATGAGAAAAATGCAACAAAAAAAAATTAGAGCATGTAATTTCAGTTTAGTAATAATGCATGTATTAGTAGTGTATTTATTATTGCCTATTTATTTATTTAAAACTATTTTAATCTATTTTACCAGATGCCACTGCCAAGCGAAAAAATTCTGACCCTGCAACAAGAGCAGAGTACCTTGATAGGAGAAGAGTGAAATATTATTACAGTTTAAAATATCTGTTTTCTATGTGAATATATAGTAAACTGTAATTTATTCCTATGATCAAAGCTGAATTTTCAGCATCGTTACTCCAGTTTTCAGTGTCACATGATTCTTCAGAAATAATTCTAATATGTAACCCTAGACCACAAAACCACTCAATGGGTCAATGTCACATGGGTAAATTTTTTGAAATTGAGATTTATACATCATATGAAAGCTGAATAAATAAGCTTTCCATTGATGTATGATTTGTTAAGATAGAACAATATTTGGCCGATACAACTGAAAATCTGGAATCTGAGGGTGCTACAAAATCGAAACATTGAGAAAATCGCCTTTAAAGTTGTCCATTTATGTTTACAATATTGCTATATTCACTCACAAAAATAAATGTTTATAAATTTATGGTAGGACATTTACAAAATATAAAACATGATCTTTATTTAACATCCTAATGATTTTTTGGAATAAAAGAAAAATCGATAATTTTGACCCATACAATGTATTGTTGGCTATTGCCACAAATACCCTGTGCGACTTGTGACTGGTTTTGTGATCCAGGGTCACTAATGATTTGCTGCTCAAGAAACATTTCTGATTATTATCAATGTTCGTACACTGTAAAAAAAAATCCCGTAAAAAAACGGTAAATCTCTGGCAGCAAAGTTTCCAGACGGGTTCCGTTAAATTACAGCAAATAACCATTTCACAAAATTACAGGCAAAAAACGTAAAAATACAGAATTGACTTTACGGTCAAAATTAATTAAATTACAGTACATTACTGTTGATAAAGGCTTATTAAACCGTGGAAAAACGGATAAATTATGTCAAATTACATAAAAAGAACATATAACTTTAAGGTTAAACTGTAAATTTAGGGTTTTATAAAGTTATTTTATAATAATGCTCTGTCTATCTACAGTAATTATCTTTTAATATATAGTTTTTCTGTGTAAAATAACTATGAATATATGTATAAAAATGTAATAAGTACATAAATTCAAATACAAAGTTTGTATATTTACAGTTTTATTTTTTGCAGATCCAGTTTCACAACTTTGACCAATCTCTAATTAAGTACTTAATAATAGCAAATGTACAGTCAATTTCTGTTAAATTAACTAAACGTACAAGTATGGAATACCTGCACATTTACAGTATTACTCATTAAACAAACACTGAACATCAAGATAAGTGAATGATAGGAAATACAAGCTTAGTATATAATTTAGAACATGTAAAAATATCCACATTAAAAGACAATTGCTGTATACCTTCATACTCTAATACAGTGGTTCTCAATCCTGGTCCTGGGGACCCACAGCTCTGCACATTTTATATGTCTCCTTTATCTGACACACCCAGTTCAGTTCAGAGCTCTTTCCTAACGAGATGATGATCTGAATCAGGTGTGTTAAATGAGGGAGACATACAAACTGTGCAGAGCTGTGGGTCCCCAGGACCAGGATTGAGAACCACTGCTCTAATATAACTTATTTTAAACATTTACAATTACATTTTATCCAAAGTGACTTAAATTTAAGAGAACAATAGAAGCAACAAGTGCAGTGACAAGTCCCAGTTAGTGTAGCACAGTGCACAATTTTTTTTTTTTTTTTTTTTTTTTTATTAAAACAAAAATGTAGTATTATTGGGTCAAGTGTTTATGAAAATATGGATCTTTAGCAGTTTCTTGAAAATGTGTTGAGTTGGGCAGGTCATTCCACCAGCAGGGAACAGTCCAGGGAAAGGTCAGTGAAAGTGATTTTGTGTCTCTTTGGGATGATGGCACCACAAGGCGCCGTTCACTTGCAGAACACAAGCTTCTGGAGACACACAGATCTGAAGCAGTGAGTTTAGGTCTTGCTGCAGCATCTGGATCAGTTGCAGAGGTTTGACTGATGCTGGAAGAGCTGCCAGGAGAGCATTACAATAGTCCAGTCTGGATAGAACAAGCGCTTAGACAAGGAGTTGTGTGGCTCCGATAGGAAGGGCCGGATCTTTCTGATGTTGTATAAGGCAAATCAGCAGGATCACACAGCAAGGATGGTTTGGCTGAAACCATAAGCAGTTCTGCCTTGGCAAGGTTGAGTTGAAGGTGAAGGTCATTCATCCAGCAAGAATTTTCCATCAGGTAGGCTGAGATGCTGTAGCAACCGTCAGATCCTTTAGCTGGAATGAAAGGTAGAGATATGTGTCATTAAGTGGTAGGGAAAGTCATGTTTCTAAATGACAGAGCCTAGTTACACTAAAAAAAAAACTAAAAAAATAGATGGGTGGAATCTAACACAATCGTGGTCTTACTGTAGTAAAACCAAAGTTTGTGCAGCTACAGTGGCCTCACAAGGATCAAATGAATATTCACATGGGAAAATACAGTATAAAACAAATACAATTTTCTGCCACTTTTAGTGCAATCATATGGAATCAGAAGACTCGGCCATTATGATATTTTAAATTACTTCTTCCCATACCTTGTTTGCCATGATCATTCTGCTTTCCACTTGACCTGAAATCACAAAAAAATATTTGTTAACAACTCAGTATTACATTTACACATGTAAGAATATGTTCCACTGAGATAATGCAACACCTCAACTGACTATGATCTGAAAGTTGAGCAGGAAAGGCTAACAGTGAAGTTTTGAGCTGAGACACCTAACGTTAGGGGTGTAACTGTCTGTTCATCTGGATCAATGCAATTTTCATAACCAATGATCAAAAGTATCCTATGAAAAAGGCTACTATGGTGACCCCAGGTCATCCAAAATGTAGATAAGTTCATTTCTTCATCAGAACACAAACATTCTATCAACTTTTATTTTATAAGCCTAATATATGCACATATATGCATTCTATAGCTATGTGTTAATAACAAGCAGATGCAGCCAGAATATGCAATTTATCATGCTGTGTTCATATTCTAGTCTCGTTTTCTTAACAGTCTTGATAGCCACGTTAACCCTTACGAAAATTAACTATGGTTTAACCACAAAGAAAAAAAAAAGAGAAAAAAAAACCAAAGAAAAAAAACATGGTAGGCCTATTTCAAAATGTCCCGCCATTTAATAGATTGATTTAACGTTACTGACAGATAGCCTACTATCGCGTATTAAGGAAGATTTTATACACAATTAAACAGAATTTGATATGTATAGCTGCTAACAAGTCTACGAAAGCTTGTTTTAGGTCTTTTGAGATGTGGGTTCAACTGATCTTTCTTAAAACAGATGGAGAATGTAAAGACGCATGCTACATTTTCAGTGTTTTGCCCTCCAGCTCTCGCCAGTTATGCCTGAACATCATTTAAGAATGCTAACGTTAGCTTGAAAACTGTAAACGTAACACAAATGTAATATAAAATATCGTTCACATGTTACTTAAGTTAGTATAATGAGACTCTTACCTCAGCCGGTGATCGGTTGGCATGATGTCCGCCGTGACGAACAAGGCTCACTGAAAAGGGCGTTATCTCCGAAGAATCCAACAGACTGACTGACAACAGCTCCTGCTCACGGCTGCTCGCCTCTTGACGAATACGATTGCTTTGAACCACTGTTGATCTCACAATCCACTTCACGAGAGTAGACTGAATTCAAATCTCCCGCTTGCCCAAACTCGACAGATGATCATCAGCTAACGTTAACCGTTGTGGGCGGGAGTAAACAGCGGAAAAGTAATGGCGGCGAATTTGAATCTGCGTCATCGCGCGCGCGCGCACTCACACACACAAAGCCCTGAATGTGCAGCAACGGAGATTTAGAAAAATATTTATAAAATATACATGAAATTATGGGAGAATAAGACAATGAAATAATGATCAAAATGAGTATAAAATAAAATGTGAAATAAAAAATAATTCAATACAGGCCTACTGTAGCCTAGTAGGGTACTGTATGTACAAATACTATTATTTAACCTTTAAAAAGCTCACTTTAACCCCCACATGCTTAATAATCTGTAAGGAAAACATATTGAATAGATGCAGATTTCCGCAGTTATACCTTCTTTTCTTTGTTTTCTAATTTCACAGAAAAAAAACTGTAAAATATTACTTATAATTTCTGTAAAATTACACATAACTCTGCAAAAATACAGACAAGTTCCTTTAAAAAAAAGTAAAATTGATGTAAAACCAAAATACAAGCAATTACCTGTAAATTTAACAGTGGACCTTTAAATTACAGCAAATGCCTTTTATTTTACAGATATTTGCTGTATAATGACAAAACGGTAAAATTCTGTAAAAAAATACAGACAATTACCTGTAAAATTACACTTTTTTTTTACAGTGTATTTTTTTTTGGAAACTGTGATACATTTTATATGTCAGGATTATTTGATGAATAGAAAGTTCAAAAGAACAGCATTTATTTGAAATAGAATCTTTCGGAACATTATAGCCTGTGCCTGAATGTGACACTGAATGTGTCCTTGATTAATAAAGTATTAATTACTTAAAAAAACTATTGACCCCAAATGTTACCTGTATACAATACTTTTATGAAATAATTTATATCTATAACATTATTATTTGTTAGAAAGAAATTCTAAGTCAAGTTAAATTAAATGGTGCACTTGTGTTTGTGAAGTGATTTTTTTTTTTTTTTATAAAAGTGAGTTTATAAAATGTTTGTGTTCAGGAAAATTCTGTGAAATTTGTATAAAATCTGGTTTAAATAAAAAAAAATTGTATAAAATGTATTGTTCATTGATCTCTTTAAATAGATTTTTAACTATATAAGGTTTTCGTGTCATTTGGAGCGACCACTTATCATGTGGTGCGACCAATAAAAGCTATCACTGTATTAAATTTAAAATAAAATATCTTATTTCTGTGGCTGAAATATGAATCACTGATACAGTATGCTTTAGTAAATTATATTTTTAAAACATTTCTATCAGTTTTATGCGATTTACAGGAAAAATAAGTCTGTTAACTGCATTTTAGAAGGCGACTGAAATCGCAGAACAAAAATATGAGATCATTATATACAAAAACTCAAAAGAAATTCAAATACTCTGTTTTTAAACACTTTAATTACTGAGAACATGTAAAAAAAAAATACATTTATGTTAAGGAAATTAATTAATTTTAAGATAAATCACAGTCGCCCCACATGACATTTTTTAAGCCTATGGACAATTCATCTAGATGAAAAAACACTAAAATCACTTAATTTAAATTTTTTATTTGAATTTATATGTACACAACATTCTTAATGATTGAACAATTGCAATATATATTGTTAATTTTTGTATTTTAAAATTGGCCTGTTGAAAATCCTTATACGTCATTGACCCATATATATATATATATATATATATAATTTATATATATATATATATATATATATATATATATATATATATATATTACCACCATTTAATTAGCTTAGTTTAGTTCATTTTGTTATCATTTATCTGACATTAAAATATCAAGAGTGTGTGTTTACACTAAATGCAAATAGCCTGTTTTGTTTGCAAAGGTTATGCTAACTCTGCCTACTGTTGTCTAGTGAAACCAGACTGAATTACAAAATAAACAAAATCTGGGACTGTGGTGTGGAGAGTAAAAGCATTGGATTTAGTTTCTGACACAACCAATCTAATAATCTCTGAAATGTAGTCATGATGAAACCCATAATCCCTTCCTTAGGTGAACATAATTTGCTTTTATTTTTAGACTTTAATACATTCTGGTGTCTGAAGAGTTATGGGCAGTTGATGAAGTCTGGGCACCTTCATTACAGGTCTTTATGGGACATGGGCAGCATTGTGTGGTGGAATGCGGACGACATTTATGACCTCATTCCAGCCTTGGCCTGGGGGTGAGACAGTACGACACAATAAAGCAACTCTGCGACAGAAATCTGAAGAACGCTGGCTTTACTGCAGCTGGAAGGGTCAGGTAATGTCACAACAATAAAAAATCTAAACAAGCAGGTGCAAAAAAGCTAAACTGAGCCAGCAGAGGCTTCCCTCACAAAATAACGAGAAATAAGTGCAGACGGTGGCTGTGGAATATCTCGGTCTTCTCAGAGAGCTAAATAAAAGGGCACATCATATCCCCTCCAACACACTCAGGCAGGCTGTTTATAATTTACCTCATTTGTAAGGTTTCAGAGGGAAGAGTGACAGCCTTTCAAAAGTTGAGGAAAATTAGATATTGTTATCTGTATACATGTAACTGAGGGGAGAGGGACGACGGTGGCTACCCTATGCCATGGCTACCCTTACGAAAAGGAAGTATACTTAAGTAATGTTCAAGTATATTTTTTTACTTTATGTAGTAAGTATACTAATATCAATGTGTACTTGTAGTAAGCTTGTAAGTGTACTATTTCAATACTACTTGGGACTAAATTGGCCCACTTTTAGTTTATAAAAGTATACGTGTGTATAAAAGTGTAACAGTAGTAAACTTTAAGTACACAACAAGGTTTCTCATTTGTAATGCATCTGTAATACAAGTGAACTTATAAGTACACTAGTAGTTTACTATTTTAATGCAAGTAGTACATTTTGTATTTTAGTACACACTGAAGTGTACTCTCAGTAAACTACTAGTTTAGTAGTTTACACTCCAAGTATACTTGTAAGTTTTCTTTAAGTGAACATAACATTATACTTATAGTTTACTATTTATATATTATTTTTGCACTTGCAGTATACTACTATGTTCAAATGTAGATATTATTTTTTATATACTTGAAAAATACCTTTAAATGTACTTTAACTAATTTTAAAAACATTTTATTAGCTTCATGCATCTTTTTTTTTTATCAACACTTGAATGTCGGTAAGT
This sequence comes from Vimba vimba, assembly GCA_022828995.1. NCBI lineage: Eukaryota > Metazoa > Chordata > Actinopteri > Cypriniformes > Leuciscidae > Vimba > Vimba vimba. The sequence goes on along the minus strand of CM040818.1, from coordinate 29,068,992 downwards.
TTCATAAAGAAAGGCAACATTTTAAACAAAAAAGTTGAGGAAATCACATTTTTGTCAAATACCATGCCTTTATCAGATTGAGGGCCCTATCTTGCACCCAGCGCAATTGACTTTGTATACCAACGCATGTATCATTTCTATTTTGCACCCGACGCACAGCGGACTTTTCCCTCCACAGACGCACCTCTGTAAATAAGGGAATGAACTTGTGCTCCCGGCCCCACGTCCACTTTCTACATACATTAAACCAAGGACTGACAGAGGTCTTTGCACTAGAGCCTCACTTAGAGGAGACCTAGAGATAGAAAAACAACCTTTGGACAAACTGTTCTGTCTATCAGAGGAAGTCATTTTGGAACAGCCTCCCAACAAACATTAGAGAATGTCCCACTTATTGCACATTTAAAAAGCATCTGAAACAGTTTCTTAAAAGTTCCCAGTTATGTCCTCATTTTGACTAATTTTATTGCTGTAATGTAATTTGTCTGAATGCGTGTCAATGTGTTCTTGACTGATACTGTATATTGTCATATTATTCTTTTGTGTTGTATATTGTCATATTATTATTTTGTGTTGTTGTCTTCCTGCCTCGGGACTACAGATGAAAATTAGCATTTATGCTATAATCTGGCTCATTTACAGTCTTTACAGGAGTGTAAGATTGTTCATTAATGTGCACTGTCCCAAATTAATAAACAAATAAATTAAAAAAATAAAAAATAAATAAATGCGTGCAGACGTTGCCTCGGCCACGCCTGCACCATGGCATCCAGTCCCAGGGGAGCTGGATGCGTGAGGGATAACCAGTGCGGGCAATGTGTGTTCTCGTGAGAGGCGAACAGATCCACTTCCGCCTGACCGAACTCCCTCCATATTAACTGAGAATGCGAATGCCCTGAAGTCTCAGTGGAGCTAGAGCGGAATCCATGCATTTCGTGAAGGTGCGAGGTGACAGTACTAGGCCGAATGGAAGAAATCTGTATTGATACGCTTTTCCCCCAAAAGCGAATCTCAGAAACTTCCTGTGATGGGGAAGGATGGATATGTGGAAGTACGCGTCTTTTAGATCTATCGTGACAAACCAGTCCTCTGACCTGATCTGACTCACGATAATAGGTATGGTTAGCATTCTGAATCTGAATCTCCTCAGAGACCGGTTCAATACCCTGTGATATATTCTAGGACGTAACCCCCCATCCATTTTGGGAACTATGAAGTACCGGCTGTAGAACCCGGCTTCCCTCTCTTGAGGAGGAACCTGCTCTATGGCCTCCTTTGCTAAGAGGGACTGAACTTCTTGTTCCATGACCCGACCCTGCTCGGGGCTGACAAGCGTGTGCACAACCCTGCTGAATTTTGGTGGACGATATTCGAACTGAATTCTGTACCCCTTTTCCACTGTGCGCAGGACCCACTGAGATATATGTTGAAGACCCTTCCAGGTGTCTAGATATTCTGCTAGGGTCTAACGAATCTAGGTATTACATTAACATTAGCTCAAATGATATACAGGGAATTTTAATAATTAATCAGGAATATGATTAATATATATTGCATATTACAGTTACATTAAATTATCGAAGCTGAAAATAGATCGATTGTATATACAAATGATCACCACAATGAGTTATGATTTAATCACTAATATATCAACAGTTTAATTATCAGAATAATTTTTTAATGGAAATTAATAGAGCTATCAAACTGTTTGTTTGTCCAGCAAACGGCCATAAGATTAACTTTTCAACAAATTTTCAACAAAAATTATCTCTTTCTTATAATTCGAAGAAAGCTATTTTCTGGCCACGAAAAATCACCTTCTTGTTATTATAAGATTTAGGTTACTGAAATAGTAACAAATTGTAAAGCTTTGTAGCTTGGATCAAACATTTCATTGACTTCGTAATGTGAGCATTTAGACAGAAGCAATCAAGAATATAATGGATTTTAATACATGCAAAACTAAGGAATACATACTACAATTCACACAGAATATATGTATATACACCCGAAACAAACAAAACGAAAAACATTACGAGAACGAACACGAATTAACAGAGGATGAGAGAATTACAGAGATCAGAAGATGAGAGAGGTGAGAGAGAATGAGAGAGTGAGGATGAGAGCGGATGGAAGAGGAAGGAAAGAGATCATCTGGAATGATCACAGTAGACTATGGCAACTATCACAGACAAGATGAACCCTGAGAGACAGCAAGGAAACAAATCACTTTAAAGTTCAATGAAACTAATACTTGCAAAATGGTTCTCTTTGTGTTGGGTTTTCTTCTCTGCTTGATGGAGAAGATAATGATGAACTTGCATGGTGGTTTCGACGCTGTTGTGGTTGAGAGAGAGAGTCCTCTCTTTCTCCGAATAAGCACATGTGAGTCGTTGTGCTGTTTTGAGTCAGAGCTTGCAGCCCGGGGGCCTGCTGAGGCCACGCTGGACAGCACGGCATCCTGAAGTGCCGAGAAGGCCAAGAGTTGATCATTGCCCTTCGGTAATGGTAAGGTTGCAGTTTTCTGGATTGAAGAAAAGGCAGTCTGACTGCTGTTGTTTAAATGCGGCTGACTGTTGCTTCGCCTCCTGAAACCACTCGATGACAGTATTGACTGCGTCACCGAAGAGGCCAGAAGGCGAGAACGGGGCATCGGGGAGGAAGGCCCTGTCCTTCTCCCCAATGCCCGACAGTTTCAGCCACTAGTGTCTCTCCGTTACTACCAATGGCACGGGCCGTCTCCTTGGTGGCACGGAGAGACAAGTCAGCCGCTCTACACAGTTCTTTGATATTGTCCAGGGCGACCTCTCCGCTGTCGTCCACCTCTTTGAGGAGGTCAGCCTGGTATGCCTGCAATATCCCCATAGTATGCAGGCATGCACCAGCCCGACCTGACGCCATATATGCTTTCCCCACCAAGGCTGATGTAGTACAGCAGGGCTTGGAGGGGAGCGCCGGAGCTCTCAGGGACGATGCAGCGTCGGGCGAGAGATATGACGCTAATGCCTCTTCGACCCGTGGCATTATCACATAGCCCTTCTCTTTTGAGCCCACGATGGATGAATAAATATAAACATTGGGGCTCGACAGACGGGACGAGAAGGGCTTATTCCACGATCTTGACACCTCAGTGTGGGAAATGGGAGGCTCCGGCACAAAGGCTGTGAATCTTCACATTCTCGTGCCTCGATGCTCAAAATATCGAACTCCTCGGAGCCAGATAATTCGAGCATCGGGTCCTCGTCACGGGCGGAAGAAGCCACAGAGCGGGCTTCCGACCCATGTGCGGGACCAATGGAGCTGGCTGCTGAATGCTGAGAAAGGGCCAAAGCCATCTCAACATCATCTGCCAGCTCCATTTGTGATCACCATGTGTGCAGGCGCCGCGTTGCCTCGACAGACGCGGGACCTGACCCACAGGGAGCCTGGCCTGATTCATCAAACAGGCTCAGGCAGGAGCGGAGCATTCTCAGGGGCAAAAGATCACAGTTTGCACAGACAGCGCCCTTGAGCGCTACCTGTGCATGCTCCACTCCCAGACAAACAACACAGAGTGTGTGTCACCCTCGCCTGGCTGAAGAGTCAAACTGGCTGAAGAGAGGATGGGAGCTATTTGCAAGAATACTTCTCGTCGTCTTCCTTGCCCTTTCTGTGAAAAGTTTTGTTAAGGACCTCTAGGGTTTACCAGCTATAAATGTGTAAGCATTTGGAATTAAAAGCCTTAATGGAATTGTTTTGTGCATTCCTGTGCTCACAAATAAATGGAAGCAGGGGCGACTGAACAAGTATGTATGTGTGTTCCCTTTAATTCAGCTTGATTGATGTGCACTGACACAAATGAATAAATTACGGTCACTTGTAACATTTTTTTTTTTTTAATCGTAAATCATTGGTCAAAAGACCAAACTTCATGTTAATTTTGCAATCTAGCTAGTTTTTAGTCAGCTATCCCCATGGTGGTTAAATCGTGTTGTTCTATGCAGGCGTTAAGGGCAGGTTTTGGGGTAGTGCTGCGGGTAAACTGGTCTGACAGTGGAAATGCAGCTTGATTTTGGCCTCGCGGCCTGAGGTTCAAGGGCATTGGCCCTGCCTGGCACATTGTTAGCCCTGGATCACACTGGCCCGACAGTGGAAATGCAGAGCTTCTAACGGCGATTGGCCCTTTTATTTAGAAGGCGGGACTTATTCCGCCAAATTGCGCGTTGCACTTTCTCCTATTCCTAGTAATATGAGTGCACTGTCTTTCTATGTATAAAGTCTTTGGTTGTGTTGCTTCACTGCTATTCACAACTTCTCTTTGTATGTTTGTAACTTTGTAAAGTTGTATGTTTGTATTTCCAGGACTTATGGAGTGGGTGTGTTGAATGTGTGGAAGGAGCCTCTAGGCCTGCTGGGATTGTGTCCGCCCTCCTGCCTCTGTGCAATGCAAGAATGCTGGCATCTCTCCCCCATAATCCTCAGCTGTAGGCAAGACCATGATTCACCCTTGGCTGCTGCCAGCCACTCAGGCTAATATGCGACATTGCTGTGTTTGTGTGTGGGTGGTTGGGTGGGAGGTGGGATGGAAGCAGGCTGCTTTTGTGTTCTGTTTACATTCTTTTACTGAAGCAGCTGTGCCTTGTGTGTGTGTGTGTGTCTGTGTGTGTGATTGTACGGCTGTCAGTATGTCAGTACAAGTATGCTCAAATCAACTGATGTGTTTCCAAGTGTTCATATAGTGTATGCAAGAAAAGAATACACAGTGGAAAAAAATGTCTGTGTGTGTGTGAAAGCAATCAAAAATATAGTCGTCATTGTGTGTGAGTGTTTGTTTATGTGTGTGTGTGTGTGTGTGTGTGTGTGTGTGTGTGTGTGTGTGTGTGTGTGTGTGTGTGTGAAAGAGAGATAGTGGAACACATCTTCATTTTGGGTGCAAGCCACTTACTGGAGATGAAACGGTAGAGGCGGTAGTTTTATTTAAGACAAACTGGTTACTAAAGCTTTGCTTGTGTTGTGTTGTCAAATATGCCATATCAGATGTTACAGAATATGTCAACTACACAGTGATTTCACAATTGTCTGAGAGATGTTCAATTCAAGGGCCGTGCTGTGTTGCAACTGATTTTAAGACTGGGGCATGCAGCGTAGGTGTAGTGGTCGCATTGTGGCATAGAAACAAGGTTGTCAATACAAATTGTGAAGGTTGAGTCACAGGTCTGTGTAAGCCAGATATTATACTATAGCACAATTGGGTTTAATAGAGTTTTACGCACTGGCTGCTCTGAAACACTTTCTTTGCAATGATCAGGGCACTGGCCAATTAAGGTTTTAGAAAGGTAGTTGCAGTAGCCCACTGGTTAAGGTCCAAGGCTTACTGATGTAAAGTAAGTCCTCGCTATCTGTGGCCCAGATGTTGTGCTCTTCTACATCTAACACTGACATAATTATTTAACCACTGGTTGCCCCATTGCATTGTTCTTTCAATAAGTATAAATGCATGATATATTAAAGTAGCTATGGTAGTCTAATGCTTAAAGGGGTCATGAACAATTTTCTGAAAATTGTCCTTAATCTTTTGACAGTTGAGCGGTCGTAATACTATAATATTATTAAGTTTCAATTCTCAAAACTTCCTTGATATTCCAAAAATAGCTTTGTATTGGAGATCAAGTCCAGAAAACGACAGGATCTGAAAAGTGTGGAATTATGACGTAATAGTGCAGCGAAAGACAACCTTTGCAGAAGAAGATCAACACCTACGTCTAAGTCACTGCGTCTTTGGCCTCGCCCACTGGCACGTTGGTGAATAGTGACATGAGAAAGAGAAAAGATCAACACAGGATCAATAACATTAACTTCTAAAGGATTCTAATGCTAGGAAAGTGTTTTAGTTTTTTTTTCAACTGTGAAAAGTCTCAGCAGTGCATTATTTGATTGTGTTCAGTACATTTCACAGTGGATTATTTGGTTATTAATTTTGCGTCAGTAAATAAAGCCAGTGACTAAACGATCAACTTCACATTGTTTCACTTAGTAAAATGAAAATAATCTGTTATTTAAATTGTGATTAAATTATATGCAGAAAGCGATCGAAGAACGCTTCCTTTGCAATCGCCTAAGATGTCAATCATACAGTTTATCTGGGCACTTGCCAAAACTCCCGTTATCAATTATGCTGTTACACTGCACAATGAAGCTCTTACTGTATTTACATTGTGTTTGCATTGTTATTTATGGTGAAAGCATGCATTACAGTGCAGATATCAGGTTGCAATGATGAGATCACCGCATTCACATGATTAACAGACTGTCTGTCATCTGCTCAATGCTCATCCCTGCAACCTTTCATGTGATGGGAATAGACTGTAGTAAACGTAATCAAATAATTTGAGAGGGTTGCACGTTATTCCACTTATTTCATATGAAAAGATGTTAGCCAATCACAGTAGTGGGCGTTTACACTTAAGTCTCACAGCAGACACGCCCCTTCAAACAGAGTATTCAAATGGGACTAAAATCAGGGGAGAAAATAGCCATTTATTTTTAAATTGTGACAAATTTTTTTTTATGTAAAAATCATATTAATATTATAAGTGCACCACAGGAAACATTATAAAATAATTTAAAAAATCTGGTTCATGACCCCTTTAAGAACTAGGGGTGGGGATTCATGGTTTTGAATTGAATTTCGATTCAATATATACATAGATTTTCTAAACTTGATTTATTTATTTATTTTTTACTAAAATTTTAAATGAATTGCAATGAAAATATAAAGGAAATGACATGATTAATTTCATTTAAATTACTAGTTAAATAAATAATGACGCAAACGTAAGAGGTATTCTTCTTAAAATCTTTGAATGTGTTCAACAGGATCAAGTCATACACATCTGTGATGGGCATGAGGAAAGTAAAAGAAGATATTTTTTTTGTTTGGTCAGCTAACTTTAACTGCAGCTATACATACTTTGTAACTGCCTCAAATTTTTTAGTTAAGTTTGTTACTGTTTTTTTATTCCTACCTGAGAATAATAGGGGATTGTATAGGCGGAACTAATTAGCGCCAATCTTGTTTTCCGCACGTAATTGGAAGCAACACAATCCCTGAAGTGAAGCGCTAAAAACATAGCATGGCAAGAGCTCTCCAAGTTAAGTAAATATTAAGAATATAAACATATCTGGATGTATGTTATCTAAGAAGAAAGAAGACAAGGAAGAAGACTTTAAGTTTAGCCCCTATTGAGTAGAAAGCAGCCTACGAGGTATGTTTCTTTTGTATCCGGTTTCTGTGATATATTTCATGTGCATAGCTTGTGTTAACTAAGTGTGTAATTATAGTGGCATAATCTGAATTCAAGACATACATGCATTTTATTTATAGTATCCTTTTATTTTTGCTCTTTTTTCACCCAGTTCTCATGGGTGGACATGATATGCTGTAGAAATAAAACCCCGTTTTTTAAACAAGACCTCGTGCTTCGTGTTGACTACTAGAGGGAGCTACAGTGAGAACTCGACGGCATCAGAGAGCGCGAATCGTGGTTGGGCCGAGACATCTCCACATTGCAGCGCGCGCCGTCATTCCAGCCATCACATTAGCGCAAGAAGACGCGGTGTCCACGTGATCAGGTTCCCTAACGCAAATTAAGCTGCAACCTAGAGACATTGAGCGTTTTGCACAAAGGATTGAGACACTTCTTTGCATTTCAAATAACAAGTTAATGTTGTTTTGTTTACTTACCTTTTCAAATATAAGTTCATTGATATTGCTACTGTGTTGATTTACTGATGAGTATGCAGTAAATATTACTAAGAACTATTAGTACTAAGAGTAAGGCAGAATTGGTAATATTTAGGCATTTAAAGGTGAATGGTTATTACTTAATATGGTACATGCACAAGTTTAACTAAGTCCATTTATTTATTTATTTATTTTGTTTGTTTTTTAAATTTTACTTGTGGTGATCTAAGTTTATATAAGGCCATATATAGCTATAACAAGTTATCAGGCAAGACCATAGCTACATAGATTGCAAAGTAAGTGTTATCTAACTGTTATACTAGTCTTTGAGTACAGTTTTATTTTGGAATAATCAAGTTAAATTAGCTGCAGAGAGTAATTTTTGTCCAAAAGAGTGCAAGTAGTTAAAGGCTGAGTATTCATATATCAGATTAAAATAACTACTCAATTGAGCTTAGGCTACGTTGAACCTAACTTAGATTATTGTAAACAAAGTAATTACTCAACTAAGGCAAGTTTAGATTTAAACCAAACTTAAGTAAATTAAGTAAATGTCAGAGTTTGAGTATTTTCTTGAGAGTGACAAAGAGGGTGCAGGTGAAGACGCGCAACAGCACTGCGCAGGCATGCAACCACAAGCTGCTGAAGGCACAGGAGATGATAACCACACTTCCTCACAAGAGCCTCAAAGAAGCCAAAGAGTCCGCAAGTTTACGGAAAAGGGCCAAGAACTGCATGATGAGCAAGTAAGAAAATTTGCACAACGTTTCAGTGTGAGCTACGAGAGGTGGAAGGCTATCACTAAAGACGCCAAACAAACGCTGCGTGGACAATGCTCAAACAACCTGCTGCGTGACCACATCACCAAGATAAGCAACGCCTCAGATAATCTAAAAGTTGCCTATGAAGATTTAAGGCACATTGACATTCCCGACCAAGACACACGTCACAGAGTAGACACCTGTGAAGCAGTAACAAGAACAATCATCCAAACTGCAAGGACACTTCTAGACACAAGAGGGGATTAAGAACAAAGGGTGAAAACAATAGAGTCTGTAATTAAAGCAGCGGCCTCAGACAGGGTAAGCGTCAACTCTCACTGCACTAAGTCATCTGCTCATTCTCGAGCTAGCTCAAGAATAACATCCCGTTCAAGCCAGTCTTCTGCAAGACAAGATGCTGCTGCTGAAGTTGCTGCCAATGAAGCCACTTTAAGGGTACTGCTAGAGCAAGAACGCCATATCGAAGAACTTGAAAGACTCGAAACTGAAGCAGCCAATTTACGAGCCAAACAAGAGGCTGAAAATGCAGAAAGACAAAGGGCGCTGGAAGCCAAGCGCAGACAACTACAAAGACTGGAGACAATTAAGAAGCTAAAGGCTGCTAAGGTGAGACAGCAAGTATATGATCGAAGTGAATGCTCAGATGAAGAAATATTTGAGCTGCTCCATCAATGTGTCCCTCTGAAGGAGAATGAGGAAGTCAAGCATGAAAGTAGCCTATCGCAGCATCGCTCCCCACCTCCACCTTTGACACAATCAGGACAAGAAGACAATACTGCAGCTCTTGTCAGAGCATTCGCAGAGTCCATCAGTGCGAGTCGTCTTCCCGTACCTGAACCAACAATGTTCAACGGCGACCCACTCAGATTCAATGACTGGAAAGTCTCCTTTCAGACACTTATTGACAGGAAAAACATACCAGCTGAAGAAAAAATATACTATCTGCGAAAGTATGTGGGTGGACCAGCCAAAAGGGCCATTGAAAGCTACTTCCTGCTTGGCACAGAGTCAGCCTATTGTGCAGCATGGACCATCCTAGAAGAGAGATACGGCAATCCATTCCTTATCGCCAAGGCCTTCAGAGATAAGCTTGATACATGGCCCAAGATAAGCTCCAAGGGGAGTGTGGAGCTACAAGAACTCGCTGACTTCCTTCGCAGCTGTGAGGCGGCCATGTTTCAGATCAGAGGTCTTGAAGTACTCAACGACTGCCACGAAAACCAAAAAATACTCTCTAAACTTCCAGACTGGCTGACCTTAAGATGGAATAGGAAGGTGATAGAAGTGGAAGAACAAAGTCACACGTTTCCAAGCTTTAGCCAGTTTGTCAAGTTTATCACACATGAAGCTAAAATTGCCTGCAACCCAATGACATCCCTCCACGCTCTAAAACCAAGTGCAAGTGAGAAGATCAAGGTTTCAAAGACCAGAGGTCATGGAGCAAAGGTATTGGCAACTAACTCAGACATCAAAGCTGTTACCACAAGCTGTGTCTTCTGTGAAAAGGCAGGTCACAGTTTACACAAGTGTCGCAAATTTATGGATGAGACGATTTCAGAGCGGGTCAAGTTTGTTCAAGAGAAGAAATTGTGTTTCGGCTGTCTGAAGTTTGGCCATTGCTCAAAGGACTGTGAAAACAGAAAGATCTGCGATATGTGTGAAAGGAGACATCCATCTTGCCTCCATGATAATCACACCAAGGAAGAAAGGATGTCAACGCGGCCTAGTGGAGCAGGGGACAGTGACAGGTCAAGGGAAAGGAAAATGGATCGGCCACAAGATAAAGCAGCAAGATCGTCACGTGAGGCAACATCCAATAGAGTTATACAGAATGTTAAAGACACTCATACATCCACAATCATTCCAGTGTGGTTGTCAGTCACAAGTGAGCCAGATCGTGAAGTTCTTTTATATGCACTTCTCGATACACAGAGCGACATAACATTCATCCTTGAAGAAACGGCAAAGTCTCTCCACACAAGGAATGAACCAGTTCAGCTTAAGCTCTCCACAATGGCTTCAAGAAACACAGTCGTGTCCTGCCGGAAACTGACTGGACTGCAAGTGAGAGGATTCTACTCAGACAAGATAATTCCTCTGCCAGTGGCCTACTCAAGAGAATTCATCCCTGCAAACAGAGATCATATTCCCACACCAGAGACTGCAAAGGCATGGCCACACCTTGAACATATTGCAGATGAGATTGCTCCTCAGCAAAGTTGTGACGTGGGCATCAGACGCAAGGACAATGGTCATTATGAGATGCCGCTGCCATTCAAAAATGAAAGGCCCAACTTACCAGATAACATGGTGTGTGCCATCCACCGTCTCAGATGTTTAGAACGGAAGCTGAAAAGAAACAAACAGTATTACAAAGACTACAAGACCTTCATGGATGAGATCATAACACGTGGAGACGCAGAAAGGGTCCCAGAAGAAGACATCAACAAAGCTTCAGCATGGTACATCCCACACCATGGTACATCCCACACCATCATCCCCAAAAGCCTGGGAAGATACGTGTTGTCTTCGATTGCTCTGCAAGATTTCAAGAAACATCCTTAAACGACCATCTCCTGACCGGTCCAGAGCTGACAAACACCTTTGCTGGGAGTTCTGTGTCGTTTTCGAAGAGGTCCAGTGGCAATCATGTGTGACATAGAACACATGTTCCACCAGTTCCACGTTAAAGCAGAAGATCAGGATTATCTAAGATTCCTGTGGTGGGAGAATGGAAATCTTGAAGCCAAACCATCCATCTATCGGATGAAGGTCCACTTGTTTGGTGCTGCTTCATCACCTGGCTGTGCTAACTATGGACTCAAGCACCTCGCAGACAAAGGACAAGGACACTTCAATGAAGCCACCATCAAGTTCATTCAGAAGAACTTCTACGTTGATGACGGCTTGTCAAGTTTAGAGTCTGAAACCCAAGCTATCCAGTTAGTGAAGGAGGCAAGAGAGCTCTGCAACACAGGCAAACTCCGGCTACACAAGTTCATCTCCAACAGCAAGAAAGTCCTAGCCACAATTCCCAAGGAAGAATGTGCTGAAGCCGCCCAAGACCTGGACATGGCCCTGGGGGAACTACACGTGGAAAGAGCACTTGGCATACAGTGGTGCGTGGCTTCTGATGAGTTCCAGTTTCGAGTGATAGTCAAAGAAAATCCACTTACCCGAAGAGGAGTCTTGTCCACGGTTGCTTCAGTATATGATCCACTCGGATTTGTGGCACCGTTCATCTTGGTAGGAAAGCAGATCCTGCAGCAGATGTGTCGTGACAAGCTCAGTTGGAATGACGTCTTACCTGATGATCTTCGACCCCTGTGGGAGTTTTGGCTCCAAGACTTGCAAAACTTGGCTAGTGTGAAGATCCAGAGATGCTACATTCCATCAAACTTTAAGGTTCAGAGTTACGAGCTCCATCATTTCTCTGACGCCAGCGTTTCAGGGTATGGCGAGTGTTCGTACCTCCGAGCAGTCAGTGCATCAGGTGAAGTCCACTGCTCTTTGTTAATGGGGAAGTCAAGAGTAGCCCCTGTTAAGGTTACCACCATACCAAGACTTGAGCTGTCAGCAGCAGTCGTAGCCGTCCGCATCAGTGACATGCTCAAAAGGGAACTGGAGATACAGTAGATGGCCTACAATAATTCTTCTGGACAGATTTGAAGGTTGTCCTCGGATACATCAGTAATGAAGCCAGGAGATTTCATGTGTTCGTAGCAAACCGTGTGGAATGCATCAAGCAAAGTACAGAGTCTGCACAATGGAGGTATGTGGCTTCTGAAGAGAATCCAGCAGATCATGCCTCAAGAGGTCTTGCAGCAGGACAACTTGTAGCTTCTAACTGGTTCACAGGCCCAGACTTTCTTTGGCAGAAAGAGCTACCCAGCGGAGTAGTCAAGGTGGGAGAGATTGCAAGTAGTGATCCAGAGATCAAGAAGGCCCAGGCTCATGACACCCAGACAAAGGAAATAAGGTCACTGTTAGATCGCCTACAAAAGTTCTCTGACTGGTCAAGAATGGTGAAAGCTATAGCCAGACTAAAGCGGCGTGCAAAGGAAGCGAAAGGCCTCAAGCCAAGGTCCTGTGAAAGCACCAGTTTAGAGGAAAGGAGAGAAGCAGAGCTCAGCATAATCAAGATGGGCCAACAAGCAACCCTCTCTCAAGAAATACAGGACATCCAGTGTCATAAGAACACACAAATCAAAGACAAGGCCAACAAATTACACAAGTTATGTCCATTCCTGGATGACCAAGGTATCCTCAGAGTGGGAGGCCGCTTAACTCACGCTGCTCTACATCCACATGTGAAACATCCAGCTGTCCTCCCTAGAGACAGTCACGTGTCGGCATTACTCGTCAAGCACTATCATGAGAGAGTGCACCATCAAGGACGGGGAATGACCATGAATGAGCTCCAATCCAATGGCATATGGATCCTGGGATGCAGCAATGCAGTGTAATCCCATATTTACAAGTGCACAATGTGCAGGAAGTTCAGAAGATGCACAGAACAACAAAGGATGGCAAATCTCCCGGAAGAGCGAATGGAAACAGCCCCTCCATTTACTTACTGTGGGATGGACTGCTTCGGGCCATTCTACGTCAAGGAAGGAAGGAAAGAGTTAAAGCGTTATGGACTGTTACTTACCTGCATGTGTTCCAGAGCAGTACACATTGAAATGCTCGATGATTTGACCACAGATGCCTTCATCAACGCTCTGCGTTCATTCATCGCTATTCGTGGAACAGTACGGCAAATAAGATGTGATCAAGGGACAAACTTTGTTGGCACTAGGCGTGAGTTTATTGAAGCATTAAAGGAGATGGACCAAGAGGAACTCAAAGAACTGAGATGTAAGTTCATCATGAACACCCCAGCTTCAAGTCATATGGGTGGCATCTGGGAATGACAAATTCGCACTATCAGAAGTGTCTTGATGTCCATTCTAGAACAGTCAGCCAGACAACTTGACTGCTCCTCACTACGAACGTTCCTATATGAAGTCATGGCTGTTGTAAATAGCAGACCTCTGACCACTGATTATCTGAACGATCCATCTGGTCCAGAGCCCTTGACACCAAACCACATCCTGACCATGAAATCTACGATCATCTCTCCACCTCCTGGAAGGTTCGTCAGGGAAGATGTGTACCTCCGCAAGAGATGGCGCAGAGTTCAACTCTTAGCCAACAACTTTTGGACACGGTGGAAGAAGGAATACCTCCTCAATCTCCAACACAGACAGAAGTGGATCAAAGACCGCAGAAACGCTAAGGTCAACGATATTGTTATTTTGCAAGATGATGCTACACCACGAAACCAGTGGAAGTTAGCAAAGGTTATTTAAGTGTACCCAGGAAAGGACGGAAGAGTGAGAAGACTCAAGTTGCTTATCAGCGATTCAACTCTGGATGGAAGAGGAAAGCGCATCTCTAAACCTGTTCATTTGGAGAGGCCCATCCATAAGACAGTTCAGAGAGCTGCACGGGTCCGATTTTGTAAATCCGCACCCGCCCATACCCGCAGTGCTTAAAACCGCATCCGACCCGTTTTCCGACAGCAGCACTAATTAAAATCCGCAACCCGACCCGACCCGCTTAAAATAGAACCGAGAACCGACCCGCACCCGAAATAAAATCAGTTTAGCCAATCACATTATAGACACACTTTTTTCACATTTTTATTGCCTTTGGCGGCTTGCCTTAACACAAGGACAACAGCCGAAGCTGTCAAAAAGCCGATAGCCTATAAAGAACATGGCTAATGTTACCACAAAACAATGCAATTTCGTCTAGCAAATCAGACAATTTCACACCACACATAGGCCTACTTAACAGTGTTAAATTAGACAATAACAACAGTAGGCTATGTGATACTTTTAAACGAAAGAAAAGTCCATTGTATGCGAATCCTAAACGCTACATACACCGGCCTGTGCATTATGCTACTTAACTATACACAGCCTTACAATTAGGGCTGAGACGTGAAACTGTCCCGTTTATGAATCCAGTCAGTGCGAGGAGATTAGATCCTATTTGTGGTGTTTTAAATTGCTGTGTAAAAAAAGCACATCGTCCACTGTTGACGGTTTCAGCTGACTCCTCCGCTCTTGGATAACGTATCCAGCACAAGAGAAGTCTCGCTCACTTGCAGCGCTGAATGCAGGGATGGCGAGGATAGACCTCACAATCTGGGCAATATTAGGGAAAAGGTGAGCATGGTCTTGCCACCATGACAAAATGTCAAAATGGTCATCTTTTGGCGATTTGTGATCGATGTAAGCAGCCACTTCGTCCTGATACTGCGGGCCCTCATCACTGGAATCTTCCACGTCAGATAAAGTGTCCGCCGACAACTCGCTTCTCCGGTGGGGGGTGGTGGCACTGCTCCTCAGGACTTCCACGCTTATCCTTAAGGTCTATAATAAATGTAAACAAATATTGTAGTGCAAAAATTTTATGGACGTGACATTTGCAGTCAAAACTGCATTTTATGAATGAAAATGAAAATGCATTTAATACCAATATAAGGAAACGTCTGTTTATATCTCCATACTCCCTTAATAAAGGAAAAATATCAGCCTACTACGCATGCGTTTTATATTTAATATGAGGGAAATACACAATGCCTACGTGTGACAAAAAATCTGTAACTTTTAGGTGGCAAATCATTTTTCTTTCGGCCAAATCCCGCTCCGACATAAAAATTATATATAGGCTATTAGGCCTACATGTGGTAGGCTAGTCATTAAAGAAAACATTTAGTTTCACAATTTTATATATATTTATATATTATTTCATCAATGTTGATTATATGAGAAGTGAAAAGCATAGTAGCCTAAGATCATAAGTTGTGCAATAGGCCCTATGTCGGGAGACAGAGTGGGCAGACATTATTGACCACTTCATTAAGTTTCCTATTGTATAAAGCCTTTCTTTAAAGTGAATTTCGTTTTGTATTAATTTTATCTTAATTTTAATCAATGTTTTATAACCAATTGTCTGAATTTAATAAATAGGAAATAATAGCAGGCATCAGGACACGGAGCGGAGGCAACGGCGCATGAACTGGAAATTAACGAAACTCAGCGTATAAGCTACATGCCTCACAGACCTGAGAAATATATAGAAAGCTTGAAATGTGTACTTTTAAACAAAACAATTCAAAACGAAAGAAAACAGACTGCTCTGTCTCCTGGCTATATTTGACATATTCAATAATCATTAGGCTACTTTTGCCGTTTCTTTGTGACATTTTTCATGAACGCGTCATCACCTCTCAATAGTTAATATTGTTATTTGGTGTTCAGTTTATACAGGTTTTCAATTGTTATTTAATACAAATATTGTTTTTTTCTCCTGTGGCTGTGTTTGCATTAATACTGACCTTTCACAAGGCGCCGCATCTCACTGTGCACGCTTGCCACTTCACTACTGTCAGAAAGTAGCTTCATACTTTTCAGTTTAGGATGCAGGAACATTGCAAGTCTGTGTAAACGATGAATTTCGAACTTGTCCTGGAGAATACGGAGGCATTTCTCCTTCAGTGAGGAAATGGTCATGCTATCATTTGAAGAAGCTAGCAAGTGGCGTCTGATGCGCTCATACCAAACAATGGTTAGATGGAGGGTCGGGGTTTTCGATGCCTCTAACGCTTTAGTGGCTTCCTTAAATCGCTCCAGGAATGCAACAAAGTCGGAGAGGACCTCTTCATCCAAATTTGTGAGGCGGTCAACTTCCCCTCGCTCTTCCAGAAGTGTGCGAATGTCTTCATATTGACTGCTGATAGACTCTAGCATTGTATGCAGGGAATTCCAACGTGTCTCTACAGAGTTTTTAAGAGTCTTTTTCAGGCGAGCCTGGAGGTTGGTCTGCTTGAAATATGTCACCAGTGACTTGGCCGAGTCAATCATTGCAGTTACTTCTTCCCCATACATATCCTCCTGGGACGGTTTGAATGTAGTGTACAGGACAGTATTAAAATATGGGCAGCGCAGCTCAATCTGGTCACTGTACGCAGGGCTGCAACAATATTTGCGCCCCTATCTGTCACATACACGAGTTTGGAGTAGAATTCATCAATGCCAAATTTACGCAATGCGCTGATGATGGCTGGTTTAATGTTGTCAGCCGTTTTACGCAGTGAACTGTCCCACTCAGAGGTACACAGCACTCGTTCGATAAGCTCCCACTTATTGTTAATGTAGTGCAGAGTAACACAAAGGTAGCCGGTTTTTCTGTAATCGTCAGTCCACATGTCCAATGTAACAGCTCCATTACTCCCCTCCAACTGCATTTTAAGTTCTGGGATTAGTTTTTGGCGAATCTCCTCTGCATATTTGTTAACACCACGAGAAACCGTCGTAGGGTCAGGCAGTAATTGTTTAACATCCACACGACCAGCCCGAGCACCAACATCTATCAACCCTTGTGATAATGCAAAAAATCCCTCGCCGTGTACTGCATCAAAGGGTCTAATATCATTGCATACAAAGTTCACAGACAGCCTGGTTATGGTGTCCTTATCATCTCTACGAGGCACCTTCAGTTCTGTCCCCTTTGAAAGATACTGTTCGATAGAACAACTGGTGCTCGGTATGTTACTGCAGGTATCTGCGTGCTTCCTCAGCGACGAAGTTCCATATTTTCGGCTATCGAACACGAAAACTTTAAGGCAGGTTTTGCAGCAAAGCCTTTCACAATGTTGCTTTCTTCATCAGAGATGACCCCAAATTTCTCCCACACATTGGATTTGAGTTTCGATGAAGTATTGGCGACAACTTTATAATCTCCTCTAGCTATTTTTTTTTTCAACTCCTCACTATCCATCTCGACGACTCATGCAGCAGTTCGAGTGGTTGTGATTTTTTAAAAGTGAATGTAACGTTAGGCCTAGAGACTCATGGGAGGGCGCGGGCTCAAATAAACAAAAAAAAAAAATTATAAACTTGAAATACAGGCATAGGTTTGTAGATGTGTTCCTTAAAAATATGCATTTTTACATTTGCACGTGACTGTTTTGAACCCGTGTTTAGACCCGCGTTTCCCCCGTGTCCGACCCGACCCGCACCCGTATCCGACACAGTTGGATATTTTTCACCCGTTTGAGCAAAATGTCCCGCGGGTACCCGAACCCGTGCAGGACTCTGAGACAGTTACATTGTTGGAAGCAGACTGAAAACTCCTGCATCCTCTAGTCACTCTTTAAACCAGTTCTTAAGTTGAGCCATAAGTAAATAGTTAGTACTTTATTATATGCAGTTTATATGCAGTATGTTCTGCATATATATATTCTTTTCTGAGAAATCACTTGTGATTTGGTGGGAGTGTAACTGCCTCACATTTTTTAGTTAAGTTTGTTACTGTTTTTTGATTCCTACCTGAGAATAATAGGGGATTGTATAGGCGGAACTAATTAGCGCCGATCTTGTTTTCCGCACGTAATTGGAAGCAACACAATCCCTGAAGTGAAGCGCTAAAAACATAGCATGGCAAGAGCTCTCCAAGTTAAGTAAATATTAAGAATATAAACATATCTGGATGTATGTTATCTAAGAAGAAAGAAGACAAGGAGGAAGACTTTAAGTTTAGCCCCTCTTAAGTAGAAAGCAGCCTACGAGGTATGTTTCTTTTGTATCCGGTTTCTGTGATATATTTCATGTGCATAGCTTGTGTTAACTAAGTGTGTAATTATAGTGGCATAATCTGAATTCAAGACATACATGCATTTTATTTATAGTATCCTTTTATTTTTGCTCTTTTTTCACCCAGTTCTCACAGGTGGACATGATATGCTGTAGAAATAAAACCCTGTTTTTTAAACAAGACCTCGTGCTTCGTGTTGACTACTAGAGGGAGCTACATACTTGATTCAAATCAGTAGAAGATAGAATTCTGATTCATATGTGAATCGATTTTCCCCCCAACCGTATTAATAACATGAAATAAATACAAAACATTATGAAAATTTAGTGTTTCTTCATATGAAAACACTTTCTTAATTTATACTTTTCACAATCTTACTATTATTATTATTTTTTCATTTTTATTTTTTTCCCTCTAATTGTCCACTAACAACGTGCAACAGATGTAAACTACCCATTAAAAGTTTGGAATAATTGAGGTGTTTTAAAATGTTTTTGAAAGAAGTTTCTTTTGCTCACTAAGACTGCATTTATTTGATCATAAATACATTAAAAAAAATAATATTGTGAAATAATTTCTTTATTATTATTATTCTTTCTGTATATTCCATACTTACAGCTTATTTTGTGTCAAGCAAGCTCTTCATTGTACACAACAACAAATATTGGATGTCTATGTGCATTTAAACATGCAATAATTCATACTGTATTGCTATATTATTACTGTATACTATTTATGATGGAAGTCTGGGACAGTGGAAAACATTAAAGTGCCCCTATTATGCTTTTTACCTTTCATGCAATGTGTAATGTAGCTGTCTGTAAATGTAAATGATCAGCAAATTTGTGAAGCCGAAAGTGCACGATAAATACAGTTATTGCCTCCCGAAAGAGAAAGAATCGACTCTGAACCGCCTATAAACATCAGTTTGTTGATGATGAGGAACAGTTACAGTTGCAACATTTTATGATGTACGTCAAACTGAGTAGCATATCACTGAGAAACAATCTGCTCAAGTCGTCCTTGCGATGGAGGTTCGAGTTGAATAACTAGTTCTTTCTATGTTTCATCATCGGACTCGCGCTCGGATTAATATTGTAAAATCAACGTCATCGTTACTGTCTTTACAGTGAGTACAATCACTGAGGACTGAGGAAGCCTCCTGAGCTGAAGTTCAGTTAAGGTAATGCTGTAAGCGGTAGACCAATCACAACAGACTGGGCCATCTGGCCAATCAGAGCAGAGTAGGCTCGAGGAAAGGAGGAATTTAGAAAAACTAAAGAGTCCTCGGATGAGTTGTATGAGAATCATTGAAAAATGTGGTGATGTGCAATGTATATTTTTGAGAAAATGAAAGTGTTTTTTGACCTTTGATATATGTAAACCCGTTGTAGGAGACCTCCAAAACAAAATTAGAAATGTTTAAAATAGAATAATAGGGGCACTTTAATATTTACATAAAAGATACAAAAATATGTGCCACGTGCCAAAGTTGAAGAAATACCCCAGTACAGGGGTGTCAAGCTCAGTTCCTGGAGGGCCACAACCCTGCAGAGTTTAGCTTCAACCCTAATTAAACACACCTGATCCAGCTAATCAAGGTCTTCAGGATTACTAGAAACTTCCAGGCAGGTGTTTTTGGAGCTGGTTGGAGCTAAACTCTGCAGGACAGTCATGGCCCTCCAGGAACTGAGTTTGACACCCCTGCCCCAGTATATAAAAAAGTGTACTTTTATGATTTGACAGATTATTATTTCAGATAAATGTATCTCTCATTCCTAAATGGGTTGCTAAAAGGTCTTCAAGCGCAGAGACATGCTAGATTAACCCTAAAACACTTGAAGCTATGGTTGCTAAGAAAACAGTATTTCTATCCGTGAAAAAGAGCTGGCATGTTGTTTGTGTGAAAAGATCCAAAACATTCATTCTGACTGTCCATGTTAGATGAGCTGTCATTCCGCTCGCACGCCTGCATCAGAGAGTGAAGAGAGTTAGTGGGTTGTCAGTGGGGGAACAGGTCACTCTGTGGGTGTCACAGAGGATGAGGTGCATCCTGCTGTGTCTCCGCCAGCAGATGTCAAAGCCGATATGTTATTGAGCCTGTTTCTCATGAGGGGTGACCTATAATTCACACTCACCTTTCTGTACTTTGAAATCCATTGCTTCTGACAGCTCTGGTTTTACTGAGGTTTTTTAATTAGCAGTGATGACTAATTCAACAAAAATATCTTAACAATTGCGTAACAGCCAACATCTGTTTATCTGTTTGCTGAAAACAATGAGATATGAGTTGTGTAGTTTTGCATAGCTAAACAGATTTTTATTTTTATTTATTTTTTTGAATCTGCTGTATGAATCTGGTCATTGCAGCTTATTGACTAAGATCCGCCCACTTTGACAGGGAAAGTTAATCTAATTCACATTTAAAGTGACCAACCAGATGGTGTTTTGTTTTCACTTGTAGTTAGTTCTTCCTCTCATGTTATTGGTTCCTTCTTAACATGACTTCATTTTGAGCGGTCCTGAATAAACAGCCTGTACAATTGCGGTGAAAAGTTTGTGAAAACTCAGCCAATCAGATGATACAGTTTTTACATACATAACAGCATAATATCAAGATTTTAAATCTAGATCATAAAATGTCAAATCAAATGTGCATGTGGTGTATTATCTTTCTCTACAGGTATAAAACAAGCAAACAAAAAAGTACAGAGAGAGATGCTTGCTTGTGGTCACATGACCGCAAGCATGTCAAATGACATGTCTGTCCAATTCTGTTATCAGATAGGTTTCTCCTCGCTCATCCTGCAATGAAACAATCAATCCCAAGAGTGAGGCAGAATGCACATTCTTATTGGTCTCTCTTGAAAATGAAATGCTCTTCAGGTCCTTAAAGCTCTGGATGGATCTGTTTTTCTCCTTCAGCAGCAGGTAATTGAATTGGATTTGTCAGATGAGCTGATACAGTAACAGCATCCATGAGTATTGATCCTTTAGCAATAGGCTGGACCAGAGCCGATATTGCAGTTAAGTGAACTGTGAAAAAGCAAGAAAAAAGTAAATGCCTTGTTGTCATCTGAGGCTTAAGAAGACTATCAATGCTTAAATCCAGATGTCACATTAAACTAACATGGGGAAGGATGAAGACATTCACAAATGCTAGGAGCAGTTATACCTGATAGAAATAGAAGTAAACAAGGGGAATGTGACCTTTTAAATTCTGCTTTCCTTTAAATATATTTGATTACATTTCAGAAATGTATTGTTTCTCTTCTCTTTGGTTTCTTCAACTACAGGCACTTTTGTGACCCAGAGGTGGATTTTTTATTAAAACTAAAATATTTGCTGTCATTTCCTTATAACATTTCCTGTCATTTCCACATCTTCCAGCAATTTTACCATTAATAAAGCATGATTGAGATGAGAGACATGTATATTGTGCATCATTTCAAATCATGTTATTTTAACAAAATGTTAATTTAAAAAAAAAAAATAATAACATTATTTGAAATGATGCACAATACCAATATATGTCTCTCACCTCAATCATGCTTTATTAATGGTAAAATTGCTGGAAGATGTGGAAATGACAGCAAATATATATACATATAATGTATAGAATTTTAGCTACAAAATTAACCAAAGTGGTTTGCCAATTTAATCCAGAAATATAAAACAAAAATTCCAACATAAAATTATATTTTATAAAGTATTTTGTAATTATATAATATTAAAAACAATACAAGTCTGATATGCAATATAAATTACACTGTAGTGAAAATGTTTGTGATTTTCATAACAAATGACAAAAATGTCAGCTTTTTCCTGTGATGTATTGGACATTGTTAGGAGAATAATGGGGAGAAATTGTGTTTTAGAAGACTTTTTCTTTGTCTGAAAGTCCACAGGACCAAAAATGTTCACAGATGAAGAAACACGCTTATATGTTAGAAACATTTACTGCATTAAAAGTCTTTTGTTTTTATGTGAATTGTTGCTGGGACCATAACACATGTTTCCCTATCTGTACTGCTCAATATTAATTAGAAATTAAGTGCATCAAAACAGCAGCTGTTTTGAAAAAAATAAAATAAAAATCTATTGAATTTAAATGAAATGTGTTAACATGTATTTATCTGTTTGTTTGTTAGTACAAAAGTTCTAAACACTTATGTGACCCAAAAATGTCAAAAAATATATTTGCATGTTTTCTTGTGAAGCCTCTATCATTATAAAGAATAGATCATCTCTCTATTTCAATGTGATTCTTATTAAAGTTATGCCTTATCGATTGCCATCTCAGCACAAGATTGGTGAGTAAAAAAAAAAAAATAATATATATATATATATATATATATATATATATATATATATATATATATATATATATATATATATATATGTTTTTACTAGAATTACTTTATTCTCTAATACGATGATAATACAATGCCTTGCAGTGATCAAAATGCATCAATATGTTTGAAATGTTCCTTTGTCTATATGATAAACTGTGAAAGCAGGAGAGCGATCCGTTTAAGTTGTACGTATTGCACTTACAGTATGAGTGGTCCAAGGCTCTAGTTAATTTATGAAAATTTTTACACGCTACTTGGGTAACGATGGGTTTGGGAAATGTGCCGTAGAGATTACAAGTACTACTAATGTGCTTCGGCAAACTGAGCCATTGCAATTTTAGGTTGTAAATAGGGCAGAATGTGTGGTGAGAAAGTACTCAAGGCCGAAGTCTGGAGTGTAGCCCGACGTGCTGATAGGGACAAAAGCCTGCTAACCTCTGCTGTTACCCTAATCCATCTTAGTCATGCTAAGTGCCAGGTCAGAAGGCTGGGTGTACTATTTTTAAAGCATATTTGATAATACTCATCAGGGTAATCTGAGCTCCCATCCCATTGGTGTCAGAGAATAGGTCAAACATATAAGCCAATTTCGGTTAGCACTCTTGAACGTGAGGGGGGCAGAAATGCCAAACCCATCTTTTATTATTTAAAAAAAATAATAATAATAATAAGTCTTGAGTCTACAGGTGCACAATCCCCTTGAATAGAGAATAACTTCTCAAAAGTAAGTGGCATATTTAGTATGTCTGGTAGAAGCTTAGTTAGTAACACTGGTAAATGTTGTCATATACTTTCCAACGGCCTGTATACAGACGTGTACTGTAAGTACCATAATGTGTGAATGTGGCAAAAGAGTTTCAACAAAACAGACACAAATCTAGTTACTTCTAATAAAATACTACCAGACATTATCTTCCATAGACATATACACTACTGTTCAAAATTGTGGGGTCGGTAAGATTTTTTTAATGTTTTTGAAAGAAGTCTCTAATGCTCACCCAGGCTGAATTTATTGGATCAAAAATACAATAACAACAATAATACTGTGTGGTATTATTACAATTTTAAATGACCTTTTTTTGAATATATTTTAAAATGTAATTTATTTCTGTGATGGAAAATCTGAATTTTCAACATCAGTACTCCAGTCTTCAGTGTCTCATGATCCTTTAGAAATCATTCTAATATGCTGATTTGTTGCTTCAGAAACATTTTTTATTATCATTGTTGATTACAGTTGTGCTGCTTAATATTTTTCTGAAAACCATGAGGAATTTTTTAAAGGATTCTTGAAGTTCCTCGAAGTTCCAAAGAATGGTTATGTAGATTGTTGGGAGGCATACAGAAAGGTATAGTTAGTGATGCATAACCACCAGATGTTAACCAATCAAAACAATTAAAATGAATTTAAACTGAAGAGAGTCACTATTAAAAGTAAGCTAAATAACACTCAATTCCTAATCATGGTAATGAAACTCATTATATACTGTGTAGTGCATAAGGTATTAAAGCAAATTTTCAACTTAAGATATTCAGGCAACTTAAACATGATGAATAATGACTAATTTTCCATTTCCAATTCTAATGTGCCACATAAATCCAAATTTTATACAAGTAACTACATGCCTTAAGCACATACCTGCTGTGAGTTATAAATCTTAAGTCTTGGTGGCTATTTTATTTTGTCAGTTTTATCAGACATTTAAATGTTTGCCCCCCCCCCCCCCCCCCCCCCCAAGTCATCACTCACACTCAAAAAACTAAATGAAATCTTGTCACCTTTAAAAGTAAAAACTGCTTGACAAGTATTTAAATTAATAATTTTGTTGTGTAAATTGTTTCAGTCCCTGAGCCAGATGAGGTTCATTGACTCCTTCTAACCTGTTTAAATTCAGCTCAGTGTTCCCATGTATACATTCCCTCATAAACACAGCGACAGGTCATGCTTGATCACCTACAACAGAGCCACTGAAATTCTAATGGGCTGGAGTGACTGCAAATACCTTCTGCTGAATAATGCATCGCCCAAATACTTTTCAAGATCTGAAGGCATTTTGTGTAATAATTTTCAACCTTGCAGTTTGTCTTTGCTTTGTTCCTAAATACTATATGCAAAGAGGTGACCTTATGATAATTCTATCCATTCAAACTTACATTTTATGATGTTGGAGGATGGATCAAAAGACATCATTAGCATATGTGAATATTCCTTCAACAGAAGAGCAGTTTAGTAATTCCTTAATTAAACATCTGAAATTATGTTTTTATCAATGGACTACTGTAATATACATGCAGCACCTCCAAGTTCTATGTGCCTGGATAAAATCCAAAGGCTAATGGTAAAATACTCTCACATGGGTAAGGCTGTCCCTCATAAAGCCTGCTAACCTTCACATAAGATTGAAGGAGGCAGGTTTTTCTCTTACTACTTACAAGTTGTTCAATATATATGGAGTGTAGAACTTCAAATGCAGCCCACCACAGAATGATGCTTTATTAACCACAAGGGAAATTGGAGCCGTGCACATATCTATTTAAGAAGGCCCTTAAAACCAGGGCTGGTCGTAAAGACTTTTACTGTCTTAGATTGGGCCACAGCACTTTAGAGAAAGATTGTGGAGGAGAGTTCCCAAACAAGAAAGAGGACAAATGCACAAGGGAATGTGTCTATGCCACAATGCTGTCACTGAGAGGATGGTGATAAATGAACCCAGGGAGCTTACTGTAATGGTGGTAAAGCCGTGGAGACACGTGAAAGCATATGTGGCCCCAAGGTGCATGCTTGAAGAAACATTTTGATGTGCCATTGCACATGCACACACATACTAATACATGAATTTAAGGTGAATAAGAAACACATTCACCTTAAAGAGAATAGTCATGTGGGCTTGGTATTGTAACTGACAAATGTTCTGTTCTGGGATTTTGCCTTCAAGGGCATTATGATCGTAATAATACTGACCATTAACTTTTCTCTTAAGTGTGAAAGGATTTAGGTTTCTCTCACTCTCTTTCTCTTCTTCTTAAAGGGATAGTTCACCCAGAAATGAAACATTTCCCATCATTAACTGTCATCTGTAGAACACACACAAATATATTTTGAAAAATGTTTGCTGAGAGTGAGTGGAGAAGTAGAAAGGCAAAAAGCATCTGGTGAGTCCATCAACTCGCTACATTACAGAGAGCCAATAATCAAAATAAACCATGGAAAACTCTGTACTACAGGGTAAAATGACACATTCATCCTGCTACTTATGCCTTAGACATCTCCAAAAAAAGGTCAATAGTTTTGCCCTTCAGAGCTGAAATTACATTCTAAACTGACAGGGTCCTTCCTGTTTTTGTCCATACAATTAAAATTAACGAGGTCCAAAACAACTTTGGAGTCTGTCAACTTTCATTATGTGAAACTTTCATTATATATATATATATATATATATATATATATATATATATATATAAAAATAGACTTATTTATTATAAAGCTATACATGTTTGAAATGACATTAGGATGTTGGAATTGCATAAATGATGAGATCATTTTGTTCTGGTGCTGTCCTCTGCATCACGCAAATACATGTACTCAAGCTTTTTTTTCAATTTGCATGTGATTGAGGTGAATCGTTAGTTATTCCCAGCATGCTTCAGAATCCCCTTTGTGCTGTTTTTTATGATCTGAAAGATTCCTTTGTTGTTGGAAATTGGAGATGGAAGAAGCTACAAAGCAACTTTCGATTTTTCTTGATCCATGCAAATCGTATGAATCAATCAGCATATCTTCCATTGGCCAAGCAGCTGTCTATCCTTATCAGCCGGTCACTCATAATTCTGAGTGCAGTTGAATGCTATCAGAAAGTCTTGTCTTTCTCCTCCTTCATATTTGCATTTTCAATATGGGTGGTTTAAGAGATCAAGGCAGCAGAGAGGGATTTTGCCAATTGATTCCCACTGTCGTCATTACCGTCAGACCGTTACAGATAGCAGAGCAGGAACAGGGATTTAGCTAGAGCGTCATACTTCCTCAGTGATTTGGCCTGTTAGGCCAGCGGACTCAATAATTGGTGACAAAATTCTGTAAAAAGATTATTATTTTTAAGATAATGTGCAAATTTATGACTAGAGTCATTCTTGAAAATAGAACCTGATTAGGTTATGTTAAGATCTTTGTATTTCTATCCATTTAATTAATTAAACACAGTACTTTTGAAACCTGTTTATTAACTGACACAGGTGCATCATACCAGCTCACTGGCCAGATGAGCATTTCTGCACATTCTCTAAACATGCTATTTTTAAACTGTTTAACATTACAACTTTTCTTGATTGTGACCTCTCCACTAATGCAAAGACACCTTTCATTAAGTGTTTGTGTAGCATTGATGACATAATCCTCTCCTGGAAACATCAACATCACTCCACACTCTACAATTCGTCTAGAACTGACTGATTTTTGGCAGATTAACAGACTCTTTCTTTCATAGCATTATTCTAGGATATATATCATTCAGCCTTACTCTGTTTCCCTTTCTTTTCCAAAATGTCAGTGCGGTATAAAATATGGCTTTGAAAAGTCATTTAGAACATTTCCAGCTCAGTCATCGGTTCACTAGCCATTTCAATTTTAAGTCATTATTATATTCATGAAGAAATATTTTTGAAAAGCCCAGAGTGGATGACTACTTCAGCTAGGTTCCCAATGTGAAAAGACACTTAAGGGCACTCAGTAAATCAGCCCATCAGATTTATTATTAGCTGTGAATTGTTTTAAATGCTCTTAATCTTACCCTCAAACACACTTCTCTCTAAATCACTTAAAAGCTATTTTCGTGACATATACAGACCTTTATTATTATTATTATTATTATTATTATTATTTTGTTATTTTTATCAGATTTTAATTATAATTTATTAGATTTTTTTTCAGTTAGTTTTTTTTTTTTTTTTTTTAGTTTGCTGCTGTTGTTGTTGTTGTTGTTGTTGTTTAGGGCTGTCAAAATTAACGCACTAACTGGTAAAAAAAATAAAATAAAATCTGCACAGTCTAGCTTAAGTGACACATTTTCATGTCTACTGCAGTCTTGTTGAAATGTACCAAGAACTAAAACTACAATTCATTTGTGGCCATATTTATTTTAGAGCTTTTTCATGATGTACTTTAGTTCCAGGTTTTATTTTTATTTCAGTTAACAAAAATGTTTGTTTTAGTTTTGTTAACAATAACACTGTGCTGCAGGAGGTCTTTTTTTATAATGGAGTTCCTAGAGTCTTAAAGGTTAAAACCCTCTGCAACACAGTTATAATGGCTTAGTTGTATTTAGTTCAATGTTGCATATCATTTGCTTAAGGCCCAAGCTGTTTTTTTACATGCATTTTTTATTTCTCTTTGCTATTTGGGCTTATTGGAACCTAATTAGAATAAAAACTAAGTATCATCTTTTGATATGATGTACTTTTAGAGAAAAATGATGTCCACATATGTGCATTCATGGTCCGAATTTCCATAAAACACAATAAAGTCACCTTTGTGTAATAGAATGAAAAACTCTTTATTTATGCCTTGAACACAGCAGTTTTTTTTCCTGACTGTTTTTTTAATGTATTAATAACACACACACACACACATATTTTTTGAACATGTTTTGACTATCAGAGAGTAAAAACAACATGGAACATTGCATTTTTGCCCAGCCATGTCTGTCTAGATATGCTAGAATCTTGTGGAATATACGCACAAATCTTGCTCTAGGGACATGGAACGTCACCTCTCTGGCGGGGAAGGAGCCTGAGATTGTGTGTGAGGTTCAGAGATTCCGACTAGAGATAGTTGGGATCACCTCCACGCACGGCTTGGGCTCTGGAACCACACTCCTTGAGAGAGGATGGTCTCTTCACCACTCTGGAATTGCCCATGGTGATAGGCGGCGGGCTGGTGTGGGTTTGCTTATAGCCCCCCAGCTCAGCCACCATGTGTTGGAGTTCACTCCGGTGAACGAGAGGGTCGCTTCCCTGCGCCTTCGGGTCGGGGATAGGTCTCTCACTGTCGTGTGCGCCTATGGGCCAAATGGCAGTGCTGGAAAGTGCTCCGACTGGGGACTCCGTCGTTCTACTGGGGGACTTCAATGCCCACGTGGGCGGCGACAGTGACACCTGGAGGGGCGTGATTGGGAGGAACGGCCCCCCTGATCTGAACCCGAGTGGTGTTCTGTTATTGGACTTCTGTGCTAGTTACAGCTTGTCCATAACGAACACCATGTTCAAGCATAAGGGTGTCCATCAGTGCACATGGCACCAGGACACCCTAGGCCGGAGGTCGATGATCGACTTTGTGGTTGTTTCATCTGACCTCCGGCCGTATGTCTTGGACACTCGGGTAAAGAGAGCGGCGGAGCTGTCAACTGATCACCACCTGGTGGTAAGTTGGATCCGATGGCGGGGGAGGAAGCTGGACAGACTCGGCAGACCCAAACGTACTGTGAGGGTCTGTTGGGAACGTTCCCGAATCCCCTGTCAGAGAGATCTTCATCTTCCACCTCCGGCAGAGCTTCTACCAGATCCCGAGGGAGTCTGGAGATATTGAGTCCGAGTGGACCATGTTCTCCACCTCCATTGTCAACGCGGCCACTCGGAGCTCTGGCCGTAAGGTCTACGGTACCTGTTGAGGCAGCAATCCCCGAACCCGGTGGTGGACACCGGAAGTAAGGGATGCTGTAAAGCTGAAGGAGGAGTCCTATCGGGCCTGGCTGGTTTGTGGGACTCCTGAGGCAGCTGACGGGTACCGACAGGCCAAGCGGACTGCAGCCCGGGTGGTTGTGGAGGCAAAAGATCGGGCTTGGGAGGAGTTCGGTGAGGCCATGGAGAAGGACTACTGGTCGGCCTCGAAGAGATTCTTGCAAACCGTCTGGCGCCTCAGGAGGGGGAAGCAGTGCCCTACCAACACTGTTTACAGTGGAGGTGGGCGGCTGTTTACCTCTACTGGGGATGTCATCGGACGGTGGAAGGAATACTTCGAGGATCCCGCCATCACGTCTTCCATTGAGGAAGCAGAGGCTGAGAGCTTGGAGGTGGACTCGTCCATCACCCAAGCTGAAGTCACAGAGG
This sequence comes from Vimba vimba, assembly GCA_022828995.1. Taxonomy (NCBI): domain Eukaryota; kingdom Metazoa; phylum Chordata; class Actinopteri; order Cypriniformes; family Leuciscidae; genus Vimba; species Vimba vimba. The sequence continues at coordinate 29,039,383 of CM040818.1, read as the reverse complement.
TAGTCAAGAAACTCTTCGGTGGCAAGGCACCAGGGGTGGATGAGATCCGCCCAGAGTACCTCAAGTCTCTGAGTGTTGTGGGGCTGTCTTGGCTGACACGCCTCTGCAGCATCACGTGATGGTCGGGGACAGTACCTTTGGACTGGCAGACCGGGGTGGTGGTCCCTCTTTTTAAGAAGGGGGACCGGAGGGTGTGCTCCAACTATATCACACTTCTCAGCCTCCCCGGGAAAGTCTATGCCAGGGTACTGGAGAGGAGAATATACGGCCAATAGTAGAACCTCGGGTTCTGGAGGAACAGTGTAGTTTTCGTCCCGGTCGTGGAACACTGGACCAGCTCTATACCCTCTCCAGGGTGCTGGAGGGTTCATGGGAGTTTGCCCAACCAATCCACATGTGCTTTGTGGATTTGGAGATGTCATTCGACTGCGTCCCTCGCAGCATCTTGTGGAGGGTGCTCTGGGAGTATGGGGTTTGGGGCCCTTTGCTAAGGGCTATCCGGTCCCTGTACGACCGGAGCAGGAGCTTGGTTCGCATTGCCGGCAGTAAGTCAGACTTGTTCCCGGTGCATGTTGGACTCCGGCAGGGCTGCCCTTTGTCGCCGGTTCTGTTCATAATTTTTATGGACAGAATTTCTAGGCACAGCCAGGGGCCGGAGGGTGTCAGGTTTGGGGACCACACGATTTCATCTCTGCTCTTTGCGGATGATGTTGTTGTGCTGGCCCCATCAGACCAGGACCTTCAGCATGCACTGGGACGGTTTGCAGCCGAGTGTGAAGCGGCTGGGATGAGAATCAGCACCTCCAAATCAGAGGCCATGGTTCTCAGTCGGAAAAGGGTGGTTTGCCCGCTTCAGGTTGGTGGAGAGTTCCTGCCTCAAGTGGAGGAGTTCAAGTATCTTGGGGTTTTGTTCACGAGTGAGGGAAGGATGGAACAGGAGATTGACAGACCGATCGGTGCAGCTTCTGCAGTAATGCGGTCACTGTACCGGTCTGTCGTGATTTACCGGTCAATCTACGTTCCTACTCTCACCTATGGTCATGAGCTGTGGGTCATGACCGAAAGGACAAGATCCCGGATACAGGCGGCCGAAATGAGCTTTCTCCGCAAGGTGACTGGGCGATCCCTTAGAGATAGGGTGGGAAGCTCGGTCACTCGGGAGGAGCTCAGAGTAGAGCCGCTGCTCCTCCACATCGAGATGGGTCAGCTGAGGTGGCTCGGGCATCTTTTCCGGATGCCTCCTGGACGCCTTCCCGGGAAGGTGTTCAGGGGTGCGTTCTCCGAAACTACCTTAACGCTACGTCGTTCTTAAGTTGTACCTTAAGAAGTACCTTATCGTTAATACGTGGTTTCCGAAACCTTCTTAGTGAAGTATACCTTCTGTAAGTCATACGTTCGTAAGGTTGGTCTGGAGCGCTCTTAGCTATACCTTATCGCTGCTGACGGTTCATACCGCTAGTGGCCACCACTACGCAAAAAGCTTTTTTACATCGCAGTTTAATTACACATAGAAAATTTTATATGAACATTTAATATAAAATCTGATTTAGTATTAAAATTACATTTTTACTTTACTTTAAAATTTTACACATAAAATACTTAAGTTATAGCACACCCAGTGTATGGAAGTGTTTTCATTAATAAAGTTTCCATACACTAATGGTTGTTAGCTTTTTTAATTACTATCCTAAGGCACATCAGCTGGCGAACCATTTGACAGAAAAGGCTTAGGAGTCTACATAAAGAAAGATGAGTTTACACAAACTTTATAGCTATGGCAGCGAGACAGCGAGTAGGCCTACTTGTTTTAAATCAAAGACGGCGCCGTCCGCGGAGCCAGTTAGTGTATGTCAACTACATGGCTGGTGGATAATCAGCATACGTTGTGGAGAACATTAACACACTTATGGCCGTAAGGGTTTGGGATTGCACACTTGCTAAATTATAAACACATACTCATATTTATTTCTGCATGTACATATTTCAATGAGCCCCGATAAATGCAGTTTGTACTATTTCTAAAACGCTTCTTTATAAAGAACATTGTTTTCTCAATACTTTACCTATACCGCTGTGAAGGAAAGAGCGCACAATCGATCATCGAGGCATCGATATCAACCTATTCAGCGCCTCCACCATGGACAGCTCCTGCTAAGGTCGAACTTAAGAAGGTTTACCTTAAGCAACAGCCTAAGGTATAGTTCGGAGAACACACGTAGGAAAGGTATACCTGTAGTTAAGGTGTACCTTTTGAGTCTTCGTAGCGCGCTAAGAGACAACGTTATCGGAGAACGCACCCCTGGGCATGTCCCACCGGGAGGAGACCCCGGGGAAGACCTAGGACACGCTGGAGGGACTATGTTTCCCGGCTGGCCGGGGAATGCCTCGGTGTCCCCCCCGGAAGAGCTGGAGGAAGTGTCTAGGGAGAGGGAAATCTGTGCATCCCTGCTTAGACTGCTGCCCCCGCGACCCGGCCCCGGATAAGTGGAAGAAGATGGATGGATGTATTTAGTGATTTAATTGTTATTTATTTCATTGGGACCATGTACAGCTTTTTAGCTGCATCAGAGCTAGCTTTTTTCCCATTTTACGTGTGTGCATGTTTACTAGCATATTAGCTTTTTCGAGGAGCTTCAGTCCATAAGTACACTTACGTGTACGTCATGTTTAGTGACCTACAAAGTTGCTAGTTTTACACTTTTTTTATTCAAATTTGCATGTCATGACAAATATACAAGGCTTTTATAAATATCTAAATCAGAATAAGCCATGAAATATGACAGAACTTCTTAGCTGGTCGACGTTTGTGTATGGAGCTACCACTTGAATCTTCCCTTGTGTTCGCCGCCATTTTGAATTTTGACCGTAGTGTGTTATAAACTTCTGACACCACCAGATGGCAGTATAAGTACCCCCATACGTGTCCATAACACCACCAATTCAGCAGTGAACACAATTGTGGACATAAGAGCTAAAATGTGCTGTCCACGTATGTGGCCACTAAGCCCATGATAATCAAAAGCAGTAACTATGGTTTAACCTCTGTACAAACTCTTATGTCTTATATATTGGTCTGCAACATAGTAAAACATGCTTTCAGGCTGCAGACAGTCCTGTGTGTGTTGGGGTGTGTATGGATGTTTCTCATATATTTGGCAGGGCATTACACTGCCCAAAGGAGGCAGAACATTAAAACCACATCAGAGAACACCTACATGGTGAACCCTGGAAGAATACACAATTGTTGTAAATCTCTGGCGTTTTTAAAATCTCCAACCACCATAAGCCTCACCTTTTCATCTTCCCGTGAGGAGCAGGGGGGGAATTTCTCAGGGATGCAAAGTAAAGTAGAAAGTCTCTGAAGTGCTGGAGCTTTGTAACCCAAGCGAGGCTTTAGGGCACACAGATCTTATGAAGCCCAGTGCACAAAAGGCTCTTCCCCTGCCAAGCTCGATAAAGTAATCCCATCTCATTTATATCTCCTTTCAATTCTATACCTGCTTTGATTTCCTTCTCCTCTTTCTTTCTTTCTCCGTCCCTCATGCCCTGAGTCTTCTGATCTGATTTGCTCATCGTGATCCTTACCTCACTGGAATTGCTTTGCAACTGTAGTAAAATCCCAGACATGCTGTAAATGTGGCAACTTCCATACTTTAACCCTTGTGCATTGTTTAAATTTACTACCTTTCGTTATGTTTGTGGCTGAAAACAGCCACTACAAAGAGTTAAAATCCTGAATTTTTTTTAAACATTTAGTATTTTTGAGCAGGACTGAGGTTGATTAATAGATTTATGCAAAAAAAATTGAAAAAAATATTTATCTGATATATTTTTACAGCAGTTTAAAGTAGTGGCTGTTTTCAGCCACAAACATAACGAAAGGGTAGTAAATTTGCCCACAGTGTACTGTTGAGTTTTTGAAAAATTTCAAAGCATTTTCCCAAAATATGTGTCAAAATAAGATTTGTCACCAAAAATCATTCCATTTGCTGAAACACAGAGAAAGTTATGGCCAAATTTAGACTAAAAAATACCCCATAGTGGATGAAAACATCCCCAACAGCACATAAGGGTTAAAATGTAGTGTAATCAGCAGGTGAAATGTGAGGGTCACTATGACTGTGTTAGTTGTGTTTACCTCTCACTCCCTCCCGCCCCTCCCTTCACTGTGAGGTTTTTAATGCACCGTTTCAGTGAGCTCTATTTGTTGCCTGTTTCTAATTGCAGTGTCCTCATTCTATCCTGCATATGTCTTAGGATGTGTAACATATTTAGGCCAAGTGGGGAATGATGACAGCCCTGAATGGTAAACAATATTGTTCATTGCCACCTCCCTCCTTGCTAGACTGTGACCTTGTGCAGCTTAGGTCCATATCTGCTTTGTTGCAGGCTGTTCACCTCTGACAAGGGTTATGAACACCACAGTCTGTATTGAAAACATGCAAAAAAAATAATAATTAAAAAATAATAATTAATTAAGATGGTAATATCAGGCAAGCAGATGAGGCAAATTATGTTAAAATCATAGGTAGAGTTTGGGGAGTGCCTGTTGACATGCATTTAGAGACTGGCTAATATATATGATACTGCAAGTGACACAATGATATCCACTGTTGTCACATGTATGGAAGACAAAACTTGAACTTGTGAAAATGTAACCCAGGTTAAAATCTGTCAATATATTTTTAATGTTTGTATATTGGTCCCCGTCCCTTTAATTTACCTGTGCGGAGTACGTGCCTTGCGACCTCATGTAACCCCAGTCACGTGACTGTGCTTAGCCAATCGCGCATTGGAGCACAAGTGTTTAACCGGGCTGCGCCGTCTTCCTCATTCAGAGGTGTGGGGAAGCCGATCGACAGCTGTGGACAGGTTTGTGTCTTACAAACTATTCACTCTTGTGCTCGATTCATGCTTTTAAGTTAAGCATATCATTGTAACTTTTTAGAACAACTTACTGGCTGCAGGGAATCGGTCGCCGCCATCAGGTTATGTTTACATAGAGGAACTGGTGAGTAATCTGAATGAATGAACTACGTGCTGGAGGCTAACATGTTAAGTCAGCGGTGCTGAACATTAGCATTAACGTTAGCCTTAGCGTTGGTTGCTCTAAACCAGGGGTGCCCAATCCTGCTCCTGCCGATCGACTGTCCTGCACAGTTCATCTCCAACCCTAATCAAACACACCTGAAGCAACCAATTAAGGTCTTCATGATCACTTGAAAATTAAAGGCAGGTGTGTTTGATTAGGGTTGGAGATAAACTGTGCAGGACAGTCGATCGGCAGGAGTAGGATTGGGCACCCCTGCTCTAAACAAATGGTTTTGATTCGTTTTATGCTGTTGTGAAGTCTGCCATTTTTGGTTTACAAATAGATTTGTTTGCCCTAAGTGTGTTTACATGCACTAAGGAAATCAGATTACAGTACTGTTGGATTATTTATTTGAACTTTGTGCAGGCAATGCAACTTTAATATTGCACTTTTGACTGTGTTGTCAAGCACTTAATGTTTATTATTTGTAGTTTGTACATTTATTGATTATTTTGTAATGATTTAGAATTGGGTACACATGGAAATGATATTTGAGTGTGGAATTAGCTAAAGTTTAATGCAAACTTAGTTCCAACTTAGCCCTATTATTTACTGGTCCTGTTGTTGCACTACAGGCCAGGTTCTCTCTCTCTGTCTGGAGATGAATGATGGCGAGCTGAACTACTACGGCTGGGAGCCTTCCATCCGCGCAGCATCCACTGAACAGCCGTTCTACTGGTCTGGTAGGAAGGTTGTCTGCAGCCTGTCCCCCACACACTTCTCCATAGACTAGCGCTTCAGTCCCACATGCACATCCTTCCCCTTGACGAACAATAACCTATGGACTTATCAATATAAACTCTCATAAAACCCTTGTGGTTTGTCGCATTGGTCTTGAAGAAACCAAACATCGCTGGGACAGTTCTTTTTTTTTTCTTTTTGTTTCTTGTGTGTGGTATTTGCTGTAATTTCTATTATCATATCTTACTTGAACAATAACCACAAAGTGCAATTAACTATAACCGGTTCAACTGCAGTCTGTAAATATGTTGGGTTTTTTCTATTTTTTTCTTCATTATTTCTGTTTGTAAATATTTTGTTCAATCACTTCTCAATACATGGTACCAGCACCAAATTTAAATTCAGCCGAATTTAGACTTCTGTGACCTAACTAGCCTATACTGTTTATTTCCATAGCCCCCTATTCAACTTATTATAGCTAATATTAATGACATATTAAAATCGACTAGCAAGTCCCAAATACCCGTTACAAAAATGCAACTGTTTCACAAGGCGACAATTTCATATGAATTTGCACGATGTGATTCGTTTGGAAATACATGATTCTTAGCTATTGAGAGTGTGTTGGAAAAATCATGATGCAGATAATGATACAGATTCCAGTGGCTGCCTTATTCCCACCTCTTAGCAGCCCAGGGGCTTCTGTCAGCAAATTACTATGTAATGGGACTTGGCCACAGTTACCTCTTTAGATATTAGATTACAAAATGCCTGGATAAGACTGAATACTACCCTGCCCTGAATTCAAATTCAAAACACACAAATGGTTTAATAATATTTCATTCACTGGTAGTTTTGGAGTCCAATAATCTCTGGATCTTTTTTAGATGTACCATTTAGGAAAAGAGATAAAACCTATCATGTTTCATAATACATTTAGATGACAATGTTCTAATACTTTTATAATAGCTGGAATGAATGGCACAAAACGATGTTCATCTTTCTGTTGTGATTATGGTTACATCATCCACTGCATAATTTTAACTCCAGTCTCATTTATTTATTTGCTTGCTTGTTTGCTTACTTGCTTGACAACTGCTTTTGTTTACAATTTATTTTCACTGTCCACTTTAGACAACTATGAGTAACTTTACAACTACATGTCAACTAACTCTCATTAGAGTAATAGTAGTTTGTTAGTAGACTGTTACTAGAATGTTAGGTTAGGGTTAGCTGTTAGGGTTCGATTTGCATTTTTGGTCAATCGGATCACAAGTGGATGACGCTAAATACAGATTAAAACGGTGTCTAAAACATTGAAGTCCATGGTGATGGTAGAGTGACGACTGGGACGAGGGAGCCTGGTGGAGCCGTAAGGATGATGGTACCAGGTGAAGCTGAGGGGGCAAGGAGCAAGGGCACAGCTGAGTGATCGATGGGCCGAGGTGGGTCTGCGAGCCTTACGCTTGCAACAGCATGAAATGGATAAATGCTCCTGTTTGTGAATGTGTTTGTTTTTTATTTGATTCACAATAACAGCAGAAAATGTCTGGGTGCCCTTACAACAGGTAGCAGAAAATAGTGCATGGCCTGCAATGTCCTCAGCAGTGTGAGACTCATGCTCTCGCAGTGTGGGCAGCTGGTCTCTGTCAGTGCAGCCTCTGCGTGGGTGCAGCCCAGACAGCTGACACACTCAGAGTGCTTGTCCGAGGGATGCAGGGCAGCCCTGCATGAGCCACACTCGTGGCGCAACATTTTTAAACAAACCTCACTTCCTATTTTAGAAATTGAAATATGTTTTTTTGTAACCGGATTTCAACGTAAAATTTGCTCTTTTTGCGACTTGCACCGTGAAACTGCTCAGGTGTCGTGAAAGGGTGAGCTAACCCTTTAATGTGGCATTTAACAATGGGATAACCTGCTGAATTTTTTTCAGAACTAAAACTTAATGTGTAAGGTTTTCTAAACGTTAAATTTATCTTATTCTATTGTTTATGTTCTCTGTCTGCAACTCATTGGAGATATGTCAGATTGTGCTGAGCATTAATTTTAACCATACATTAACTAAAATAACCAGAACTTTCATTTTCAGATTCTATTCAATAATGATGTTATTTTTTGTCTTTTTTTCACTGGGGCTGTTTTGATTCTAGGTAGTTAATGCAATACACTTCACTTGTTGTTACTTATGTGCATAAATATATGGCACATATAGGCTATTCATTATTTATTTACTAAACCATCACTGACCCTCCACTCTCCACTGACTCATGGAATGACTTGAGGGTGAGTAAATCATGGGCTAATATTCATTTTTGGGTGAACTATACCTTTAAGCAATGATGTACATGATAAATTAATGTATCATTTCAAAGTCTTATAGTAAGTTTACTGAACATGGATCTGCAGCAAAGCAAGGATCTCCTGTAATATATAAAATAACCCCTTCAAGACAGTAAAGCTCTTGGTCCCTCTAGAGCAGTGCTGTCTTTTTAAATCATCATCATCCTAATTATCAAAAGCCCCCAGAATTGAAATGTGCAAGCAGTTCTATTATATTTCTTTAGCTTGGGGATACAGACATGATTATCTTTTTACTCATAAGGTGACCTCATTCAATTAAAGAAGAAGTTCGGAAGGACATAAAATCAATGGAGGACCAGAACCAATTAAAAAACAGCTAATTGCAGATGCATTTTTAAGTGGATTGACTAAGTAGCCATCAATAACAACATATCCTGCCAAGGAAATTATGCTGCGTTCACGCCATGGCGTTCACAGAGATGGTTGCTGGCATATGACGTAAGACGTAGCGTAGGAAGCGTCGTGACGTAGAACGAACGTGACGGCGCAGCCAGAGAGCAGAGCAAAACAAAACTCAACGTTCGTTCTACGTCACGACACTTTCCATCTCTGTGAACGCGCACCGACCGCCACCGGAAGCCAGTTATTTTAGTTTATAAAGTTTTAAATATGTATATTTTTACGACAAAACCGCACGGATTACCCTCAGAAGGCCTTCGTTTATCCCCCTGGAGCCAGATGGATTATTTTTGAGAAGGATGCATGTACATTTTCAAACGTGAATCAGCTGGACCCCATTGCCTCACACTATAACCACTGAAAGATCTAAGACATTTTCTAAAATAACTGAAAATGTGTTCGTATGAAAAAAAGATTGACATATGCATCTCGAACGGCTTGAGGGTGAGTAAATCATGGCTTAAATATAATTTTTGGGCGAACTATCCCTTTAAGTCTAAAGCACAACTTATTCGAGTAATGCGACATACTGCTGATATTTACGCTACGCCATGACGCACTACGCTACTTCCGACGTCACAAGTTGCGTAAGACTGCGTATGGCTGTTTGGCCGGAATCTAAATATGAAAATATGTTAAATATGAACATTTTTCTTACACAAACTCATCGATTTGCTTCAGAAGGCCTTTATTAACCCCCTAGAGCTTTTATAATGGATAGATGCACTTTTTAATGGACTATAGTTGCATAGACATGGCCATTCACTTCTATTAATAAATTCGATTTGCTTCAGAAGGCCTTTATTAACCCCCTAGAGCTTTTATAATGGATAGATGCACTTTTTAATGGACTATAGTTGCATAGACATGGCCATTCACTTCTATCAATAAATTCGAGGCTTTTGGTCATACCTAGGATATCCAGATCAACCAAAGGAGGGAGAGCATTTTCACATTTAGCTCCAAAACTCTGGAATAGCCTTCCTGATACTGTTCGTTGCTCAGACTCGCTCTCCCAGTTTAAAACTAGATTAAAGATGCATCCAGGCATTCATATAATATTTTTAATCTTACAGTTCAAACTACAATCCGGCCTCTAGTTCATAAATGCCAGAGGAGAACTGGCCCCCGACTGAGCCTGGGTTCTCCCAAGGTTTTTTTTTTTTCTCCATTAGGTCACCTGATGGAGTTTTAGGACACCATTAGGTCACTTGATGGAGTTTTTCGGTTCCTTGCCACCGTTGCCTTTGGCTTGCTCAGTTGGGGATATTTTGGGGATATTTTATTTTATCAATCAATAAATTCCACTAGAAACAAACCTTGTTGTATTATTTTAATTGAATACTGTGAAGCTGCTTTGATGCAATCTGTATTGTGAAAAGCGCTATACAAATATACTTATTATACAGCTTGGAAGGCAGGGCAAGGCAAATTTATTAAAATTTAAATTAAAACAGCTATAAAAGGAATTAGACAATGCAGTTATAAAAGGAATTAAAAGAGTAAAAATATGATACATAGATAAACTTCACATCTGGCAAAACACTGGTGTATTCACAGCTGCTTATTTTACTGTGAGATTCTCCCATCTTGATTGTACTGTGTCTATGGTGTTCTTTTGGCCCCTCTAAGTAATCTATTATACATCTCCAATAGACCAGATGTTTCCCTAAAATTGGACAGGAGGAGCTCTAGAAAAGGAATCGATCCAATCCGCACCCCAAAGATTTGTTCGGAGGCTCTAGGACTGACTTCAGTCTGCACCCCACAGAAGAGATTTGGTCCCTGACCTCGAGTTTCACATTAAACTCCCTTCTCTACCACAGACTCAGATCATCAACATGGTTTCATCTCTCAATTTCCCAATTAACTATTTAATTAAAGGAGGATGCAAAAATAAAATAGTGTATTCAGTCAGACATTCAGTAAATGCATAGCTAAACAGATGTGTTTTGAGTCTGGATTTGAATGTGACTACTGTAGGAGCACATCTGATTTGTTCTGGAAGGCGGTTCCAGCTGCGGCTGACATAATAGCTAAAAACAGACTCACCATGCTTAGAGTGAACCCTTTGTCAATTCTAGCTGATGTGATCCTAATAATCTTGAGTGACCTGTTAGGTTTATATTCAGTGAGCATATATGCAATGTATTGAGGTCCTTGAGGCTATTGAGTGATTTAAATACCAGTAATAATACTTTAAAATCAATCCTAAATGTGACTGGGAGCCAATGTAAAGACCTGGGAATTGGTGTGATATGTTCATATTTTCTGGTTCTGCTCAGAATTATGGCAGCAGTGTTCTGTATAAGCTGCAATTGTTGTATGGTCTTTTTGGGAAGGCCAGTGAGAAGTCCATTACAATAACCCACCCTGCTGGTGATGAAAGCATGAACAGTTTTCTCTAAGTCTTGTCTGGAAACAAAGCATCTAATTCTTGTAATATTTTTGAGATGATAGTATGCTGATTTAGTTATTGCTTTGACATGACTACTGAAGCTAAGGTCTGAGGCCAGAATCACACTGAGATTCCTGACTTGATTTTTAGTTGTTTGACTAAGCATTATACCTAGTGTTGCTTTCGTCAATGAAAATTATGACTAAATATCATCGTCAACGAACCTTTATCACGTGACGAAAACGAGACGAGACGCAACGTAAATGCTGGTCATGTGACGATGACTATAATTAAATGTATAATGCAATATCCTTGACGAATAAAAACGAGACTAAATGTGGTTTACAAAATAAAAAGTATGCTAAAATGTCTCTTAATTTTCGTTGACCAAAACGAGACGAGATGAAGTATAGTATTTTTTTTTTTCCTACTATGGAAGTCAATGGGTCCAGTTAACTGTTTGGTTACTGACATTCTTCAAAATATCTTCCTTTGTGTTCAGCAGAAGAAAGAAATTCATACAGGTTTGAAACAACTTGAGGGTGAGTATATGATGACAGAATTTTCATTTTGAAGTGAACTATCCCTTTAACACGCCTGTCGAGACTACTGCTTAGACGACTTCTGTTTTGATTATGTAGACTTTTTTTCTTTTTCTTTTATGGACAGTCGAGTCACTCACTCAGAGGTTGATTTACTATAGTAAAAATCATAGCAAGGATTTATGCTACTTAATATTTTACAACCATTTTCCAGAGGCTGCATCTGTCCTGACATTGTATCTGATCCTGTGCTAGATTCCAGAAATAGCACCAGTGAAGCAAGTCCCACCCAAGATGGACAAGCCAACTAGTGCTCAGGATTTCTTCGCCACAAGGAGGTACAACAACAACTCCCCAGAGCAATGTACCTAAGAGGAGGGGATAGCGCAGTGGATAGGCAGCAAAAATTGTTGAAGATGAGGAGTTCATCGCCATGATGGCAAAAATGGACAAAAAGTTCAAAGTGCCAAAAAGACATACAATTTTAAACTTGACTGACAAAATGTACAAAGAAGAGAAAGAAAAGATCAAACAAAACCTGGCCACAACACGCAGAATAACTACAGGTTTGGATATTTGGACTAAAAAGGGGCTTACAGCATCCTTCCTGGGAGTCAGCTCCTGTTACTTCAACCCTGAGGACAACAAGGCTGAACACAAACTCCTGAACCTGAATGAGATGGTTCACCCTCACACCGCAGTGTCGATTAGTACACTTGTGGAGGAGTCAATGGAAGAATGGGGGATCCCCAATCCTCACAACAATTACTGACAATGGCAGCAATATGGTGGCTTCGTTCCACACACATGCAGAAGTTGCCACAACTTCTGAAGAGGACTCAGAGGCAGAGCACGACGATGACTATGAGCATCAGGAAGGGCAGGATGACAGGTAACATAAGTCTGTGTATGAAACTATGCTATTAATTCAGAATCAGAATCCGCTTTATTGGCCAGGTTTACAAGGAATTTGACTCCGGTTAGTCTTTGCTCTCAAAGTACACAAGAAACACTTCACATATAAAGAGTAAAAACACAAGGGGACAGTAAGAAACATAAATAATACTATATAATTCATTCATTCATAAATGTTATGTAACTTGTCATGAATTTTTTTATGAATAAAAAAATAATTCCATAGAAAGTTAAGATTAAAAATTATGCTATTAATTCATTCAGCATTTAGGAAACTGGTCATAATTTAATTTCATATACATAGACTAAATAAGTTCATAGGAGGTTAACTACTAAAACTATTTAATTTGGTTCAATAATGTAAGGGCTAAAATGGTTAAATATGTGCATTTGTTTTTTCATGTAGATACGACTACGGAGCCATAGAGAGGACCCCATGCGTGGTTCACACTGTACAGCTTGTAGTGAATATGGTCCAGAAGGAACCCCCTTTTGGAGAAAGTGAGGGACTTGGTGAACAAATTTAGGAAGTCATCTGTCGCCACAGAGCGGCTGCTGCAGAATTGTGCTCTGGTTCTGGTAAAAGACTGTCCCACCAGGTGGTCAAGTTGATTTGCTATGATTTTGCGCTGTCTTGAAGTCAAGGAGCACCTCACAGCTGTGGCTGAGTCCATGGGCTGGGACAGCCTGCAGCCCAGTGAGTGGCAAAAGATCTGGATGCTGAGAGACCTTCTTCTGCCCTTTGCGGAGCATACTAAGTCGTTTGAAAGTGACACTCAATCACTTTCCCTTGTTGTGCCAGCACTCCTGGATCTCAGAAAACACCTGTCGGAGTTCTCGCTTGCACATGGGCGAACCTACAAAGATGCAGCTACTCTGGCTCAGAAGATGCTGTCCAGCATGGATAGAAACACACTTCTTGACATAATGGCTGACAACTTCTCACCACTTCCTGCAGCAGCATGCTTTGTGGACCCTTGTATAGCTGAAACCCTTCTGGAAATGATGAAATGATCAAATGATGACAATGAAGTACATAATCTTGTCAGAAAGGCAGAGGACTACATTGCTCATATTGTGCTACAAAGAGTGCAAGTACGAGAAGAGCAGTGGACTGATGATAAGCAAGTCGCAAATGAGGGTACAGGGGCTCCAGAGTCAACCCCTGCAAAACGGTGATGATTTAAATTCTTCAGTGCTAATCGTCCATCGAGGCCCAAGACAGCCAAGACAACAAACATTAGGCAGGAGATTTTAAAATATAAAGAAGGGCTGTCCGAGTCGCACAATACTGCTGCTACTAGTGCTGAGGTTGAGGAATCCGGCTTTGAGTATTGGTTAACTCAGTGTTGTTCCACTGTGTTTCCAACACTGAAACCTCTGGCCTTGGACCTCCTGGCGATGCCAGCCTCTCAGGCATTTACAGAGAGGGTCTTCAGTGTAACTGGTTACCTCTCTTGTGGCTGCAGGAACAGGGCTAGGACCATTTTGGAAAGAAGCACTTTCCTCAAAGTAAACAAGCCTAAGTAGTAGTTATAATGGCTGGCCTGAACAGACATGCAAGAAGCATGCATACTGTACACACACACACACACACACACACACACACACACACACACACACACACACACACACACACACACACACACACACACACACACACACACACATATATACACACACACACACACACACACAGTTTCTTTTGAGACTGCTGGTTATTTGGTTCAGTAGTTGGCATAATTCAATACTGTTTGTTATTTTCTGTTCTGTTCTTTTCTATGCAGCCAGTGTTTCCTATCCATCTCTAAGGTCCAAACCATTTGTAGTGTTATATCTATTTATGATGCAAAATCTGACTTCAGTTTACAATACAAGTAACAGACACACACATTTTATTTGCACTTTTTAGTATGTTATTATAGCTCGAGCATTCAAGCACCTTGTTTCTCTTTATGTTAAACTTGAATGTATTAATTTTTTTCTGGCATTGTCATGTGATGCTATTTTATTTATTTTATTTAAATTTATGTGTGTGTAAGTCTAACATGTTTGGTTGGTAAAATAAATATGTTGTAAATTCAAATCAGAGCGTCTTGTCTGGAATGGATGTATTCTTGAGTCTAAAAGGTAACAATAATATAATAAGATAACCTTGTTTGAAATGGGTTTGGCTAAAAGAAAATTTTGGTTTCGTCTATACTACTAGGTACTTACACTATATTGACTGGGTTAAATAGAATTGCATCACTAAAAATAGACTAAAATACAATTTTCATTGACTAAAACTTGACTGAAATGTCATCAGTTTTCGTTGACTAAAACTAGACGAAAATAGTCATGGATAATTCTGACTAAAATAAGACTAAAATGCTCAGACTTTTAGTCGACTAAAACTTGACTAGACTAAAAAGAGTATGAACGTGACTAAAACTAATAAAAACTAAAATGACAGCTTGACACAAAGACTAGACTAAAACTAAAATTAAAACAGGCCGCCAAAAACAACACTAGTTATACCTAGCGTCAAGGTATGTGTTCACCTTGAGAACTTCATCTTTGTTTCCAAACACAATGACTTCAGTTTTGTCTTTGTTTAACTGAAGAAAGTTTTGGCACATCTGTTAACTTCATCAATGCATTGGCACAGGGATTCAATGGGGCTGTAATCGTTAGGTGATAGGGCTAAGTAGATCTGTGTGTCATCTGCATAGCTGTGGTAAGCAATTTGGTTCTTTTTCATTATTTGGCTCAGTGGGAGCATGTACAGGTTGAACAGGAGTTGCGCAAGAATTGAGCCTTGAGGGACCCTGCATGTCATGGATGTCCACTCAGACTTATGGTCTTCATACTAATATAATAACCTCTCCCTCCTAAGTATGACCAGAACCATTTTAGGACTATCCCAGAAAGCCCAACCCAGTTTTCTATGGAGGCAAGATAGTCTCAAATATAATTCATTTAAAAAACATGATTCATACATGCTTAGACAATTGAAACGCCTGTGAAACGCCCACATCAGCTGGATAACACACACCACGAGTTCACTTTCAGACTCATGTACTTTACGACGCTGTGAGGAATAATACTATCTTAATAATAATCCTGGAAAATTTACCTCAGAAGTGCTGGAAGTTTCATTTCGAGGATCAACGGATCCAGGAATAGGTCAGTTCCATATTTGCTTTGTTCTAATCGCAAGTGTCTGTACACGCAAAAAGACTGTTTAAATATGAATCGTGTTTCTGTGTGTGTGTGAATGAATGAACGCACAGATGCGCGCTGTTGTGTAGCTACTACAGCTGGAAAAATACTGTTTCAAAATGAATCGCGTTTTTGTGTGTGAATGAATGAACAGCTTTTACCAAACTCTATTGCTATACTGAGATGAGTAAAAATGGACTACAAAAAATCAGATAGATTATAAAGTTTTTACTGTAAAATAGCCTACTGCCACACATCAAATAAGCTTATAATGTTGCTCAATTTCTGCTCATGTTAAATATATATAGCCTATATAATAGTGTTCCAATGTAGGCAATATTCAAACTAATGAATCCTTAACTTTGAAATACGTATAATAAAATGTATACTTTAGTTTTTACAAAGAAAGATTACACTGGAAATATTGTTAAAATTTTTATCGTTGTTGTAATTGTATAACCTTTTTAATGAAATAGCAAAACAATATATATATATATAAGGATAGATGTAAACAAAATCTTAAAAGGTCAATATAAACCTTCTCTTTAAATTATTTTTATTGTGTTTTATTAGTGACACATTTGGGAAGAGAATATATTCAAAAACTTTCTGAAAATACAGTATGGGAACAATTAACTGCACTATTACTAGAAATGTTTACCTTGGATATTATACAATTTGCAAGCACAATTTGTGGAAAAAACAACAACAACTGTGAACCAATATTGTATAAAAACTCTAGGCGACAAAATGCATTATTCAGAAGTCTTGTGGACACATATTTAGTATGTGTTTTGTGGCCTTATTTCAGAAACTTTCATTTTTAGTTTTTTCAATAACCATGCATAAACATTGTTCTCTCAAAAATACAAACATGTACATACATGTTGCTCACATATTATGGGAGCCCTTTTTGTGCTAAATAGAGTGTAATTACACCTTTGCCATTAATATGTTTATAAGCAACTGAAAAAAGCACAAATGTCAGGGCATGTCAGAACATCTCAAGGACCCCAAAAACACCTCAGACCCCTGAGGGTTAAAATGTACAAGTTTATCCTTGAATGTGAATGTGCAAATCGTCATTCACATGTGAATCGCCTTGGATCTGTGTGTGTGTTTTTGAGACTTTCCTGGCAGCGCTCTCCTTCTACACAGAGCAGTCGTACTCTTTGGCCAATCAGATTTAAGCTTATCAATCGACCAATCAGTATCGGGTGAGGGTGGGTCTACCTGCATGTTATGTCATCAGCTTTCGACCAGTTCATGGCTAAGCAGAGGTATGTGCAGTTGATCGTTCATTTCTGTGTTAACTGAAGTTAAAGAAGGTGAGAGATCAGTTGAAGCAATAGTTTATGAACTATTAACTGATGTAAGCAAGTGCTGTGGTAATCAGATGTCCCATATCGTGTCAAAAATGAAGAAGAATGATGTTTATTTTGTTGTATTTTAGCTGCAGGTACAGACAGCTCTCACAGCTACAACAATCACGCTAATGATTGCAAAACAATCATCTGTGGTCGATACCCACCCTAGCTCTCTTATCACTGGCCTCATCGGTATTGTTCTTTAAATAGTGAATAGACCTATTTTAATGAGCACCCAGTGTTTATTTGCCATTTGTGCAATTTGTGTATGTTGTTAAATTATTAAACACTTGTTGTTTCCCCGCATTTTTCAGGATTACTCACCTTTGGTATGACATCTGAATAGCAGTCACAAACATCTTAATTTATGTTGTTTCTCATACTTATTTTTTTTGTATAAATGTCTTAATTGGTAACACTTTACAATAACGTTTCATTAGTTAACATTAGTTAACATGAACTATAATGAACTGCACGTATACAGTTTTGTTCATGTTCATTTCAACATCACTTCATTAAAGGGCACCTATTATGGATTTTTGAAAATGACCTTTCATGTAGTGTGTAACATAGCTCTAAGTGAATGAAAACATCCTACAAAGTTTTAAATCTGAAAGTGCACTGTATATAAAGTTATTTTCTTTCAAAAGTAAGAGTCGACTCTGAGTCAATTAAATGAATTGTTTTTCAAACAAGTCATGAGCCGCTTCGTTGTGATGTCAAGACGAAACATGAGCATATTGCCCGCCCACTTATTGTGCGCGCAGACACCAGGAAAAACTTGAATCTCTTTTTCACTGCCCAAGGACGAGCATGAGAAGAATCAGTGGTTAAAATTCATCTTTATCATGATATCACAGCAGTATAATCCTAAACTTTTTGCTGTTCCCTTTATTTCACTGACGACTGTGTGATGGGAGTGAAGTATTATAATGGTTATTGAGATGAATGCATTTTTGATATACATTTTAATGTTATATTGTTGGTTCATTGATCAAGTGTTGGTATTGCCATGCTCGTTTTCCTATAACACATCTGTTGACAGACTAATCAGTGATCCAGTGTGATAGTCTGGTTAGGAAAAAGGTGAAGACTGTTGCCGTTTAAGACCGTGCTTGAGAGACCGAGAGGTGTATCATTTGTTAAATCGACGTCCTGTAGAGCGGTGGTGCGCAGGCGCTGGTGCGCAGGCGCTGGCGTCTGAGAAGGAACACAGAGTGGCAGTGGCCGAACATTGTACAGCTGTTCGGAGACGAGCGAGTCAGCGAGTGTTCGGAGACGTGTGCATCAGCGGGTGGTGAGCACGACGGCGACGCAGAGTAATCACATTCACAGCTGTTCGGAGATGAGTGAATCAGCGGGTGGTGAGACGGCGACGCAGAGTATTCACAACGCTGGAAATTGACTAGACTGGGTAGTGGGAATTGCTACCCGGTCATATTGTGAGTACAACCCCAGTAACTGATATTTGAAGATCATCTGATGGATATTGTTGTGATCATTTTACATCTAATTCATAACTAGTAGAGACTAAGAACTAATTGCCAGTACACTAGCCATAGCTCTTGGTTTTTCTTTGTAGTGCTGTGATTTATTTGGGTTGTGATGTGTATTGGTTGGTGTGGGTATTTGTGTGCACAAGTGAGAGTGGTTGTAGGCTAACATTAGCTTTGTGCTTGCATTGGACTAGAGATACTGGCAGTTTGTTTCTTATTTTCCCTCCAGTAAACTACTGTACTGCCCGGATCTGTGGAGGCCTGCGTACTGTGGGACCAACCCAGGACATTCATTTGTTGACCATAAAGACGTACTGGACTGTGCTAAGGACTACATGTTATGAATCTCAAAGGAGATGAACCCAGGCGCAGACAGAAGGCTCTACACACTATTTATTGACAATAAAACAGAAAACAAAACCCACAAGGGGGCAAAACAAAGGCAAGACTAACGAGGGAAGACTAAACTAGACTAACACTTTGACAATGACTAGACACAAACAGCTAATACATGATACAAACTTAGACAAGACTATTCTCTGGACACGGTACTCACAGGTAGATATCACAGCAGGTATCACAATGAACAAGCACAGGACAGCAAACACCAGGGGATTAAATAGGGAGACTAATGATAACACAACAGGTGACACAGATTGAATGATAATGACTAAATGAGGATAACAAGGGGGGCGGGGCTAGGTGAAGAGACAACACAAGCACATGGTCCAAACACAAGGCCATGTGCTTGCACATAAAACATGGGTCTGTCATGATCCTGCCTCAAGACTAGAGAAATACAGAGACAAGGCAGAATCATGACACTACATCTATTTTTGATAACGTGTTTTAATATCTAGGTTATCCTGGTTTTATGGTAATAAAAGATTTTGTAATTCAATCTACTGTTTGAGTGTCAATATTAGTGTCCAGCCCTCAGTGAGAATAATTGAATTGGGTTAAATTGAGTCCTGGGATTCAGTAATCAACCTAGGTGGCATAGTCGGCTACTTTATTATTAGGGTTTAATACCAACAGTTTTGCTGGTTTCTGTCATAGAAAGAAGTATTATAAAACCTTTTATTATTCCGTTTGCCGTTCCCTATCACGCCATATCTGGCGTAGTCGGCAGGGTTATCTGTTGAACCTGTGTGAGGGACTGAGGACGTTTTTTGATACTCACGTGGTAGATTGAACTAGGGTGTTGCAAAAATGTTGATGCCAGTTTTCCCTGGGGCTCCTTGGGTCCCCAAATTTAGTGGGACAGGTGGTGATTTGAGTTATGGGGGTTGGAAGGAGCAAATGCAAGGACTTTTAGAGGCTCAAGAAATGAATGAAGCAAAGAAAGTAAAGATTTTATTAGATGCTTTGAGTGGGGATGCAAAACGAGAGATACGTGTCTTGGCAGAGGAAGAACGTGATAAGTTGATTTTTGACCAATTAGATGCTCTGTATGTTGGAGAAACCCCTTTGCATGTTCTCCGGTTACAATTTTTTAGCTGCAGGCAGAAGTTAGATGAGTCTTTTAAAGTTTTTGTTTTACGGTTGCGAGAACTCTTTCGTAGGTTACAGCGGTGCAGCCCAGAGGGAACCCTTGTGGAAGACCAGCTAAAGGAACAGCTATTGATGGGGATGGAGGATGGGCCGATGCAGAGGACCTTGAAGACGTATGGCCGCCATCACTCAGAAGGGACCTTTGCGTCATGGGAGGTATGAGACCGCATGTGCTGCCATAAGTCAGCTTGATGCACCGAATCCACGCTCACACAGGCCTGACTGGAAAGCTGAGTTAAAGCGTGAGATAATGGAGGAAGTTAAGGGCCAGATTCAAGAGTTGACTCAGGAAGTGGTGAGAGAGTTGAGGACTTTTAACTCTGCAGCTCCTGTAAATCATGCATCCTCACAACAGCCGGCTTTTCCTTTGCCTAGGAGGAGAGAGTATCAGTCGATGAACCGATGGGACCCTGATGGTAGACCAATTTGTCTACGCTGCCAGCAGCCAGGTCATGTGGCCCGTCATTGTAGAGAGAACAGAGAGCCCAGACAAGCTTTAAATGAGAATGCCCTGTTGTAGAGTTCCAGACGACAGGGTTACGTGCTCCAACTGATAATCAAGGGACCCACTCCTTTATTGATAACCACTCCTTTATTGCTGACTGCCCTATGGTGGATGTTGTGATTCAGAATGTTCCTTGTAAAGACCTGTTAGACACGGGGTCACAGGTAACCTTAATGTGAGTATGCTAGAAGAGACTTTTCCTAGCTATAGATTGGGTGATACCCCTCTGTTGACACTGAGAGCTGCAAATGGCCTGGAAATCCCTTACGTGGGGTATGCACTATTGGACTTTGAAGTGGCAGGCATCCAACTTCAGGGAAGAGGTGTTGTGATTGTGAGGGATGAATTTTCCACTAATCCTTTAATTATTGGAATGAATGTTATCTCCTCATGTTGGAATGCTCTTTTCCAGGGCTCCTCTCAGTCTTTCTATTTCAGAACCCTACAGAATAGCGGGTGTGGAAACGGGCCATGGCAACATGTCAATGCATTGCTGCTTGGACTCAAGATGATGGGTTCCTAGGCTATGTGTGGCCAGCTAGTCGCCGCAGGAGATGGATCCCACCCCAGAACGGACTGTGGCTATCGTTAAGGATGGTAGGATCCCTATCAGAATTGTGTAATTTGCAGCCTTATAAAGTGTCTGTAGGCCGGTACCAGAAGCTTGGTCGGCTTGGTATGGCCAAAGAGATCTTGATTTGACTCTGAGCACAGATGGGGTCATCAATATTCGTGTGGTGGAAGCTGGAAGCCCTGAAGAGGAGGTAACTGCTGATGGGGTGATGCTTGGATCTGATTTAACTGACCAACAACGTCAAGTTTTTTATATACTTTTGAGGAAGTGGAGTGGAGTGTTTGCTAAGAATGAGGACGATTTGGGTTTTACTGAGACTGTCCAGCATAGGATCTATTCTGGCGCTGCACCTCCTATCTGGGAAAAGTTCCGCCCCCTACCCCCAATGATGTATAAGGAGATGAAAACTACTGTTGGCAGGTATGTTGGAAAGAGGAGTAATTTCTGAAAGTAAGAGTCCATGGGCAGCCCCAATAGTTATGGTCTACTGATGACTGGATAGAACACAATTCATTTGTTAACTTTTCACTTGATGTATCATTTGTTAACTTTGCACTTATATTTGTATACTTTAAAAGCAAAGAGACGTATATTTATCTGTACTGAATGTTGTGCTTCATACTTAAGATTGTCAGTTCATGATCTTCATATGTAACAGGAACATTATTCATGATCAAGTCATTTTTATTCCCAAAGGATTCGGAAACTTTCAAATTAATAAAATGTGTACATCAAATGTAACTATATCTTTGAATCTTTTAATTCTGACAAGAACATTTAATAATGCATGAATAGCAAGGCTTTATTCCTAAAGCGTGTACATATAGTCCGCAGGAGACAAATGAATACAGTAACAATGCATCAATTTCAACCTCTTGTTGAAACAACTGTCAAAATGGATGGCTTGCAACATGACTGTTTTGAAAGAAGTACAGTAGGAATGGTAAGATCACAGTACTGGTTGTCTGCAACTTCATACATCATCTGTCTTGGAAATCTGAAACAATAAAACTACATAATATATGCAGCTTAAAACCAAACAGATGTCTCCTATGCACGCCATTACATTATCATCATCATCAGTTGAATGTGTGGTGGAGAGGACATGAAAATTCATCAATACTAAAAATAAATGTTTATGTTCACATGTGGACTAAACAGCAGTTAATAAACTATTGCTTCAATTGATCTCTATCTTCTTTAACTTCAGTTAACACAGAAATGAACGATCAACATCACATACCTCTGCTTAGCCATGAACTGGTTGAAAGCTAATGACATAACATGCAGGTAGGCCCGCCCTCACCCGATACTGATTGGTCGTTTGATAAGCTTAAATCTGATTGGCTAAAGAGTACGACTGCTCTGTGTAGGAGGAGAGCGCTGCCAGGAAAGTCTCAAAAACACACACCCATATCCAAGGCGATTCACACGTGAATGACGATTTGCACATTCACATTCAAGAGTAAACTCGTACGTTCAAAGATTTTTGTGCACAGTTGTATATCTACGAATTGTGTTTTGCATTTGTGAAATTATGTTACGAATCAGTGGCGGCTGGTTATAATTATTTTTGGGGGGGCGTTTTTTTTTAAATAAAAAATAAATACAAAGCAGTACCAAAAAGCATGTTTCCTACTTGAACATAAATTTTGCTCTCCTTTCTTTCTGGCCAGCAAATTTCTCAATGACTCTCTGATTAAAGTCAGTCATCTCAGTAACAAGTCTCTTTTCCATGGACAGCAATGCCAGTGCATTCAGCCTCTCCTGGGTCATGGTGTTTCTGAGAAAAGATTTTATTATTTTCAAGGTTGAAAAGCACCTCTCAGCTTCAGCCATGGTCATGGGTGTGGTAATGAGAAATTTTAGGAGAGTCACAGTTTCGGAAAATACTTCGATGTTTTATCTTAAAAGATACATGTTTTAGGTCTCTTACCCCCGTTGTTGTCCACAAAACTTCAGTGACAAAACAAAACAGGGCACTGCTAACATCACATCCAGCCAGCCACCTCCATTTCTCATAACAAGGGCGTGTGAAGCTCCGGGTGTAGCGTTAGCTTCGTCCTCTGTCACTGGCCTGCTACTGGATTTGTAAATCTGGATGGTTATGGAGCTAGAATTGTATTACATGCGATATGGAGCTTATAATATGACAAAATGATTTGAATTTGAATTGTGTAAATTTGAATTATTTGCAAGTGTAATCTAACAAAATTGAATTGTATGTGGTAGTTTAAATAGTTCTGAATTTGATTTTTTTTTTTTTTTAACGAATATTGAACATTTGAAATTTAACAAATTGAAATGTTTTTATGGCTGAATTTTATAGACATGTATTTTCAAACAGCTAGTTTTTTTGTTCTGAATTCTTATACTGCAAATATTCAGTTTAAAAAAAATACAGATTCAAGTTTTCAAGATGAAGAAATTCGGAACTTCAAATTCAGTTTTCTAAAATTCAGTCTCAAAAATTCAAACTCAAAAATTCAGATCTTACAGAAAGTAGGTCACAGGTCATCCATAGGGAAGAGTAAAGGATCTCAGATAAGTCGAACAGAGCATTTTGGCTTAGTGATGGGAAGTCCGGTTCTTTTCCGCGAACCGGTTCTTTCGGACAGTTCGTTTCAATGAACCGTTCAAAAAACCGGTTCACCAGTTCTTTTACGTCATCACGTAATGACGTCAATTCTATCATCCCGGTGGATAAAAATACATTCAAATAAAGGCATCTGTAATCATAACTTCAGTTAAATAATAGTACTCATCGTCATAATCATCTTGGATAGGTTTCTTACATTTACGTTTTGAAAATGAACCCTGTAGTAGGCCTAAGGCGATGCGCAAACGCGGATGTTTTACATGTCTTGAAGTGAATAAACAGGTCTTCATCATTTTTATTTTATTTGTAATTAAATAAACTTACATTTCGCCGAATTCGGCCCCTCATTCAAGTCCTTGGTTCACCCGTGCTCAGCACAGCACATAGACAGTATAAACACAGCATCAGTTGGCCAAAAGAAAGTTCGGTTCAGAGATGGTGCGATCACGCACGCGCAGTCTCTCCAGCTCGTCGGTTCTGTATCGAACGCGTCCGAAAGAAACAGTTCTCGGTTCTGTACTGGTGATCCGAGAACTGCTGCAACAACCAGTTCTTGACTCGAGAACCGTAGCATATGCCTGTGTGTGAGCTGAGAACTACTGAAACCTATAGGCTATAGCCTTCAGTCGACAAAACGCTCCGGTTACGACTGTAACCTCGGTTCCCTGAAGAGGGAACGAGCGTTGCGTCGAGTTTGACGCTATGGGAACGCTTTGCGTGATGACGTCTTGAAGCACATGTAAAATCAGTCCAATGGTGTAGCGGGACGTCAGAGGCGGGTGACGTCACGTACCAGGAAGCTATAAAAGCCGGCCTGAAGCAGGAAACAACAGCTTAGTAAAGTCTGAAGTCGTGCTGACAGGCATGAAGGAGATATGGCAAGGTGACGCAACGCTCGTTCCCTCTTCAGGGAACCGAGGTTACAGTCGTAACCGGAGCGTTCCCTTTCAAGGGAACTCGCGTTGCGTCGAGTTTGACGCTATGGGAACGTCTATACCAACGCCTCCATAGCTACAAATGTCTGTCCTGTGTGAAATCTGGTGAGCAGCACTAGGAAGACAAAACATGAGACCCTGGAGCAGAGTCTAGATCCAGAGAGTAGAACCTGACGAAAGTGTGCGGTGAGGACCAGCCTGCCGCATCACAACCGTCCTGTAACGAAACTCCTGATATAAGGGCCTTAGAGGCCGCCATACTCCTCGTAGAGTGCGACCGGACAGCCAAAGGAGAAGGCTGTCCAGCCGCCTCATAAGCAAGTGAGATAGTCTCAACCACCCACTGCTCATCCTTTGCTTAGACACTGGACCTCCCTTGTTAGGGGAGCAAATGTCACTTTTACGCCACAGGGCAGCTCTGTGGACATACGCGTCTAACGCCCGAACAGGGCAAGCAAATTATTAGCCTCCTGGTCCGATTTCGAAAGGGAGGAGGACCTCCAAGTGCCACGAGGGAAACGAGATACCAAAGGGGTCTTTCCCCACAGACATTCCACCCAAAGGAATGTGGTAAGCACCTATGGCCGCCACATAAACCTTTAAGGTGGACGGGGTCAGACCAGCAGTGAACCGGTCCTGCAGGAACTCCAGAACTGTACCAATTGGGCAGTTGACTGGATCCAACCGACGGTCACTACACAAAGAGGTGAATACTCTCCAGTTCAGGGCATAAAGTTTCCTCGTGGAGGGAGCTCTGGACCGTAGAATGGTCTCAACAACCTCAGTTGAGAGACCTGACTCTATGAGCTGGGCCCCCTCAGAGGCCAAGCCCACAGGTTCCACAGTTCTGGGCGGGGGTGAAATATCGAGCCCTCCGCCTGGGACAGAAGGTCCCTCCTGACGGGTAGCTCCAGAGGAGGCCCGTCGAGGAGCGACACAAGATCGGGAAACCATACTCTGCCCGGCCAGCGCGGGGCTATAAGAAGCAGGCAAACCCGGTCCCTGCGAACTCTCTCCAGAACTCCCGGGAGCAGAGCAACTGGGGAAAAGCGTACAGACGTAGCCTCGGCCACGTCTGCACCATAGCATCCAGTCCAAAGGAGCTGGATGCGTGAGGGAGAACCAAAGTGGACAGTGAGACGTCTCTCGAGACGCAAACAGACCCACTTATAATTCCATATCAGCTCCACCACCTCGGGGGTGGAGCCACCATTCCCCGGGCCTCGGCCCCTGTCTCGACAGAGTGTCTGCTCCTATATTCTGGACCCCGGGGATGTAGGCTGCCTTGAGTGACAGCAACTTCCCCTGGGACCACAAGAGGATATGGCGTGCCAGCGCAAACCCCCTTGATATAGGCCACTACCGACGTGTTGTCCGTATGTACTACACATGGTGTCCCCTGAGACCTGTGATAAAGCTCCTCAGAGCCCGGAAGACAGCTAACATCTCTAGGCGATAGATATGCCAGGAACGATGATGGTCTTCCCACAGACCTTGAGATGAGCGACCCTCAGGATCGCTCCCCAACCCGTGAGGGAAGCATCCGTCGTTAGCAGTTTGCGACGACAAGGAGCTCCCCGCACTGGGCCCTGGGACAGGAACCAAGGTTTCTTCCACATAACCAAGGCACGTAGGCATCACCGCGTGACCTTGATTGTGCGAAATGGGTTGCCCCTCGGGGAAAAACCCTCTGGTCCTGAGCCACCACTGCAGGGGCCTCATGTGCAGCAGTCCAAAAGGTATCCCGTTGGAAGCTGCTGCCATGAGACCCAACAGTCTCTGGAACTGTTTGACAGTGAGTAGCTGGCCTAGCTTTACACTTCTCATAGCTGCCAGGATCGAAGCGTGGCGATGACAGGCGCGCCTGCATCGACACTGAATCCCAAACCACGCCTAAAAAGTGGTCCTCTGGAGTGGAGAAAGCACACTCTTCTTGGCGTTCAGCCGTAACCCCAACTCTTTCATATGGGCGAGAACAACATCTCGATGTTGAACCGCCATCTAATGCGACTGAGCTAAAATCAACCAATCGTCGATGTAGTTCGTGATGCGAATACCCCGGAGGCGCAGAGGCGCCAGAGCTGCATCCACGCATTTGGTGAAAGTGCGGGGTGATAAAGCCAGGCCGAATGGAAGAACTCGATATTGGTATGCTTTGCCCCCGAAAGCAAACCTCAGGAACTTCCAATGTCACGGACGGAAGGAAATATGCGTCCTTGAGGTCTATCGTGACAAACCAGTCCTCGGACTAATCTGTGGCACGATTGTCTCAGTGTTAACATTTTGAACTTGAGCTGCATGACAACTCGAAGACCTAAAATGGGACGCAATCCCCCGTCCTACTTTGGAACTATGAAGTACCGGCTGTAAAACCCGGTTTCCCTGTTGGAGGGAGGTACATATTCTATGGCCCCTTTCTCTAACAGAGTGTTTACTTCCTGTTCCATAACCAGAACCTGCTGGGGGCCCACCATTGTGGGCAGGACCCCCATAAACCGCGGTGGGCTTTACTAGAATTGTATCTAATACCCTTTTTCCACGGTCTGCAGGACCCAACGAGAAACATTTGACAGTAGCTTCCACGCTGTCAAAGATTCTACTAGAGGTACCAGTCTCTCGAGACTGGTTTCTGGATTTTGTTGCTGTTGAGTAGTCGGTTCGTCGCCCTGTAACGGCGCACCGGCAGGGAACGACCAAACAGACTGCTCTAGCACCCTCCTCAGAGGGGGCGGGCATCCCGAGGCCACTACGTTTCCGGGTGGACCTTGAGATATGTGCTCGCCGGAGACCGCTGCGCCCTGTAACACCGGAGGCGGCAGGGTTGGCAGAACGGTCCCCTGAGGGCACCGAAGAGAGACGGCACAGTATTTTTCTCCTGCTGTTGAGCAGTCGGTTCGTCGCCCTGTAACGGCGCACCGGCAGGGAACGACCAAACAGACTGCTCTAGCACCCTCCTCAGAGGGGGCGGGCATCCCGAGGCCACTACGTTTCCGGGTGGACCTTGAGATATGTGCTCGCCGGAGACCGCTGCGCCCTGTAACGCCGGAGGCGGCAGGGTTGGCAGAACGGTCCCCTGAGGGCACCGAAGAGAGACGGGCACCGTGAAAAGAGGTGTTAACCGCTCTGCTTCGGGGGGACTACCCTCATTTGTCCTGAGCCCTCAGACATCAGGACTTTTTCCCAGCAGCCTTCTTGGCGGTAATAACGGTCCGCAGATCCGTTTTACCCCTCGAAGACTGCTGGGTTTGAGAGCGCCCTCCGTGTCCCCGAGATTTTTGTGGGGGAGCACGGGAGGAAACGCTCTGTTTCTGAGTGGCGCGGTGCTCAGCGCTCTTTTTAGAGGAGTGAGGCTGCTCCCGCTCAGCAGCCTCATAGAAAGAACGGCGGGGGAGAAGTTTCTGAAGTGCAGCTGCCTGTTTTGAAGCTTCTTGTGACTTCGCTACAGCACTATTAACTGCGTCTCCAAATAACCCTTGCGTGGATACTGGTGCATCTAAAAGAACATGTTTTTCTTTGTCCTTTATGTCACTTAAGTTAAGCCACAGATGCCTCTCAGCGGCCACCAGGGCTGCCATAGAGCGGCCGATGGATTTAGCCGTCTCCTTGGTGGCCCTGAGAGACAAATCCGTGGCTCTACGCAGTTCAGACACCGTATCAGCACTAATACCCCCGCCCTCCTCAAAATCACCCAATAACTCAGCCTGGTAAGCCTGCATTATGGACATTGTATGTAAACACGCTGCAGCTTGACCGGCGGCGGCATAAGCTTTATGAACCAGGGAAGAAGTAACTTTTACTGGCTTGGATGGAAGTGCAGGAGCCTTCAGAGAAGATGCCGTTGCTGGAGAGAGATAGCTCGCGAGCGTCTCTTCCACCTTCGGCATCTCCCCATAACCATGCTCTTTATAATTGTGAATGGATGAATAGTGTGATGTTTGTGCAGTATACACTCGATATGACACTGGTTTCGCCCACGATCTCGACACCTCGGTGTGGAGATCGGGGAAAAACGGCAGGCTCCTGCGCTGGGGCTGCGCACGAGATGGCAGGAAGCGTTCGTCGAGCTTACTTTTCGAACGAACGTCCTGCCTATCTTCTGGCCACTCAATAGACAGTCTGTCAACAGCTCTAGTAATGACATCGAGCAGTTCCTCAAACGCATGAGACTGAGGTGGCGAATCCTCAGACTCAGCTACAATACTCACAACATCCAACTCCTCAGAGCTGGATAGTTGCAGTACTGGCACCTCTATCGGGGGGGAAGAAACCGCAGCGCGTGCTTCCACACCCTGATAAGAGGCACTGGATCTATCAGACGGATGCTGAGATAAGGCAGAGCCCGTCTCAACATCCACTGATAAATCCATCTGTGAACCCCAGGTCTGAGATCGACGCCGTGCCTCGGCAGCGGCGGGACCCGAGCCCTGGGGAGCGTGGTCGGGATTGAACCGAGCCAAGCGGGATCGGAGCGTACGCAATGGAAGCGCACAGCAATGCACACAGTCACCACCCTCGAGTGCTGACTGGGCATGCTCCTCTCCCAAACAAACAACACAAAGAGTGTGTGTGTCACCTCCCGTAAAATAACGCGGGCAGGGATGGACACACACTCTAAACTGCTGCTCGCTCGCCATACTGAATATATATATATATATGATATAGACAGACAACACCAAATATACAGACAGATTTCACACAGAGCGCAACTGAAGACTCAGAAAGCTGTTGTTTCCTGCTTCAGGCCGGCTTTTATAGCTTCCTGGTACGTGACGTCACCCGCCTCTGACGTCCCGCTACACCATTGGACTGATTTTACATGTGCTTCAAGACGTCATCACGCAAAGCGTTCCCATAGCGTCAAACTCGACGCAACGCGAGTTCCCTTGAAAGGGAACTAAAAACTCGATGCATGTCTCCAGTATGTTTAATACGTTATGTTTTGATTAACACATTATAAACATTTACTTTGCACCCTTTAAAACCTTGGCAAGAGTTTACGTCAAAAATGTATATAAACTTAATGATCTGTTCCAGAAAATAATGTTTTAGTAAGCTATAATAATAAATGTTTAGTTTTACAATCCATTCATTGTGTTTCCAATCTTTAAAATAATACAGTGAAAAGGCAGTAGCCTATGTGATAAACATGTTTCTGACATGTTTTATTTTGTTACACTTATTGATGTTCAATAAAATACTTAAGAAACATGCATTTCGTCCCTCTGAAGGAATTGCACGCATGCTCAGCTCATCAGCTCATCGGTTCTCTGTATCGAACGTGTCCGAAAGAAACAGTTCTCGGTTCTGTACTGGTGGTCCGAGAACCGCTGTACCTGTACGTTCGGTAGTGTGCGCATGCTCAGTATCAACTGCTGCTCGTGCTCATCACTTCTCTCAGCACAACATGTCTCAGTTCAGTGAACTGTTGGATTTACTGGAGTAACATATATGCCTACTCCGGGATATTGGTTTATTTTGAGTCGAAGGGACTGTCAGGACTCAGGCATGTCCGAAAGTGAGTAACTTTAGAAACTTGTTGTGGATCAGTGCTGATGCAAGACGCGAACTGTTTCGAACGATTCAGTCCGATTTAGTGTACTGGTTCGACCAGTTCACTAAAAAGAACCGGTTCAAAAGAACGATTCGTTCACGAACCGGACATCACTATTTTGGCTGCAGCTGCAGAAGTTTTCTGCCGCAAACGCGGTGGTGGTTCAAGAGAATCCGTGTATATTTATATTACCGTATTTTCCGCACTATAAGGCGCACCGGATTATAAGGCGCACCTTCAATGAATGGCCTATTTTATAACTTTTTTCATATATAGGGCGCACCGGATTATAAGGCGCATAGAATAGAAGATACTGCAGTCAAACGTTTGACTGGGTTTGCGTTATGCAGTGGTCACCAACCTTTTCAAGCCTAAGATCACATCCAAAGTCCAAATGTAAACCAAGATCTACCACTTGCAAAAAAATATGAAAAAACAAGTGGCTGAGCTGTAAAACCTTGTTTATACTCGACGCGTCCGCATGAGCGCGTAATAAAAAACTAATATCCGTCTGGTCGGGCAGATTCGGCTCAAAGTCATGCATCTCCGGACGCGGAGGCGCGCGCGCGGCAAAAATGACGTCATTGTAACAGCGCGCGCGCCTCCGCATCCGAAGATGCATGACTTTGAGCCGAATCTGCCCGACCAGACGGATATTAGTAGTATATCTCATCACACCGGCACCCAGTTTGCGCGTCTAAATCAGTTGTATGGTCTGGTGTTCAGTCTAAAACAACAGTTGCGTCAAGTATAAATGCCTCGTCTGTATGGGGAGTTGCGCGCGCAGTCAGCGGAGGCTCGCGCTCCATTGCCAGGCGAAAGTATAAACAAGGTTTAAGTCAGCGGTTGTTTTATCCATATATAAGGCGCTCCGGATTATAAGGCGCACTGTCGTTTTTTGAAAAAATTAAAGGCTTTTAAGTGCGCCTTATAGTGCGGAAAATACGGTAATAGTAGAAAAATGAGAAAACAGCTTGAGTATTAGATTTCTAATATTTTACTAATAGTCTGCTGCAGCAGTTGCACGGAGCTTACAAAACTTAACGCGTGTATTGCAACTATAGGCTACATTTCATTTTCTCATCAAACAACTAGACTAACGAATGGCTCGGCACAACAGAAGAGCCTAGAAAGGGCTTTTTCTCTGTGTAGACCAGCAGTTGGTCTGAATTTGCTATAACCTATAGCCTATTTTCCGGACTGTATAGGCTAAGTCACGTTTTATCATGAAACACGCTGTGATTTATTCCAGAGTGACTCAGGCATATATAATGCATTTAACGTTAAATAATCTAAATGTTGACTTTCAAAAGTAGGTGCGCCAAGAAGGCTATTCTCTGTATTTTGGTTCATTTTTGGTGAGCGCCAGAAAGATCTAAAGAGACCGAGACGCGCTAAAGCAGCGCATCATGTTGTTTTATTTATTTTTCAATGGCATGATATTTTGTAGTCATTTTGAATGTACACAAATAAAAATATACATTTTACTGTTTCGAATGATGTCATATTATCTGTATGACTATAAATAACAGAGTATTAAGTTATTTCCCAGCAGTGGAACAAATCCAAGTGATGGTGCAGGCGCATCTCGCTCTCACACAACATATGTTGCGTTCCAGTCCACTTTTAGACACGCACTTGCGAACTTCCCTAAGCACTTCCCCTCGGGGGAATCCCTGCCGCCATTTTGAAGTGCGTTCCACTTCGTGAAGTGGACGAGGGAAGTTTATATGGACAGACCCTCGTTCACTCGATCTTGACCGAGGGAGCGAGTCTACTTCAAATGTACACTTCAGGTACCTATATGTCCCACAATGCAGTACGACTGTGACGTCACCACATATCTCGTCTAATCACCACCACAACAGACAACTCTATGATATTAATTATATTTTTTATTTTATTTAAAACAACCCAAACACACATAAACATTTGGATGCTGCATTAAACAAATTCTTAAAGGAAAAAAATATGTAAATAATAAATCAACTCCACAGCTAATTCCAAGTGATCAAGGGCTTAGGACGTTCCAGGTTAGCCCATTGCAGTTTCCGCCAGTAGTGGGCACTTGTGCAACGTAAGCAATGACGTACATCCGAGTGAACGAGAAGGAGGGAAGTTAGCGAGTGAAGGGCATGACAATTTTGGAATCATCTTCAGGAGGGTCGTCAAGCTCCAGGACAGCATTGCTGCTCTAAGAACAAAAACGATAACAATATTAGCCAAATCTACTGATATAAGTGTGCATATTACACAAGTTGTTTTCCCCTACATCTAGTTTTGTGAACCAAAGCTAATTTTTTTCATAAACCAGTTCTGATTCTGAGTTGCCAAGACCTCATGTTCTTGGAGATAGCTGGTCCTGACTGAGCCCTTTCCTTGAATTTTGAGATCCTGAGCATTACTAGAGGTAAACGGCTTGTCCTGGCTGAGCATTCTCTCTGGCCTTTCTGATTCATTGATCAAGGGAACCTCTCTCTCCCTGACCTCAGTGTAATTCATTGTATCTTCTTTATGTATAATAAAATATAAGCAAACATTAATAGTTAATTAGCAATGTTAATATACAAAGTAAAAAAAAAAAACATTACTTACCATGGTCTCCATAGCATGGTTTTGTTTGGTGGGGATAACACGTGTATTGAAGGGGGGCCTCTCTCAGCCACCCCACTATATGCAGCCACTCTACTGTAGTCATGTTCTTTCAGAACCATCTCTGTGTCATTGATGACCTGGGGACTCTCCTGGGAGGCATATGCACTGAACTGCAGTAGGAAGGTGTCAAGATCTTGCTCACAGTTGGTCTTTTCAGAGTTGTTGAACATCAGTCCTGTGGCCACGGCCCGATATTCACATTCAAACTGGACAGAATCAGGATTGTCACGATTACCGCCACGAGCTGAAACAAACATACACACCACCATGCTAAATACAGTAATTACAATTACAACTTTTTATTACAATTACAACAATTTTAAATTCCTAAGTGTTTTAAAAAAAGTGTGCCCCAATTCAAACTAATACCAACATTGTAAATTAAATTTGGTTCTGAGAGCATTATATATATATATATTTTTTTTTACTGAATACACTTAAATCTTAATAAGTGCTGTTTTTTTTTTTTTTTTTGAAGAACATCCCCGATTACAAGTAAATAACGTGTAAGGCAAGGTGAATACAATACACTGATATATAGTATATACTGAGTACAACATTGATGTTATTTACCTCTAATGGATGAGTATGCATTTTCAAGGCAGTCTTGATTCAGCCGATTGGTCAACAGGTAAGACACCTGATGACGTTCACGGATATCCCTCCAGAGCATTTTGAGGCACAAGATGTTATACAGATACAGATACAGATACAGATAGCTTTATTAATCCCCTAAGGGCAATTCAGTTTCTACAGTACACCGTCTAGACGTACAACCATTCACACAGCCATAGCATGTAGAATATAACAGGGGTAACGTGATAGGGTCCGGGTCCAAGAACAGTTAATAAATAAAAAGACATCAAAAGCAGAATAAAAAGAATACACATACACAGTAAAAAGTAAATATAAAATGAATTGCACATATCCATAGTTTCTAAAGTGCATAGTGCCAAGAACAGATCAGTCCATAAATATTTCCTCAGCTCAATGTTTAACAGCATAATTGCTGAAGGAATAAATGATCTTCCGTAATGGTTTGTCTTTCTAGGGGGCTGCAAGTATCGCCGGCCTGATGGCATAAGAACAAATTCATCTCCCAGAATATGATGTTGGTTCATCAGACTTTTTACTTTTTGAAGAACACGTTTCTCCCAAAGAGAATTTAAGTCGCACATTTGGATTCCAATAATTTTGGAGCAGACTTTCACAATATTATTTAAACAGTTTCGGTCCTTCATTGAAATGTTACCAAACCAACAAATAAAAGAAAAAGTAAGAAGGCTCTCAATATAAGACAAATACACAGTGCACAGTATAGATTTAGAAACCCCGAAGGAATTTATCCTGCGCAATAACTGTACTCTCTGCTGGGCCCGTTTGACCACTGATTCAGAGTTCCTTTCAAACTTCAGTTGAGAATCAAAAACCGTACCCAGATATTTATAATGATTTACGATCTCCACATCCTCACCATGGATCCTGCATACTGAAGTATTTGTCTCTTTTTTTCTAAAATCGATAATGAGTTCCTTAGTTTTAAGAACATTAAGATCGAGAAGGCTGTCATCACACCACTTTACAAAATCAGGAAGTGCACGTCCGTGATCTGACTCTGCGCCATGGAGGAGTGACAACAGAGCAGTATCATCAGAAAATTTAACAAGAAAACTGTCCTCTTTAAGAGACCTACAACTATCCGTGTATAAAATGAACAGTAGCGGGGAAAGTACACAGCCTTGTGGGGAACCTGTGTTGGAGACTTGGGTTTTTGAAGTAACCCCATTTACTAAAACCCTCTGTGTCCTATCAGTCAAAAAGTTTAAGAACAAAGCTAAAAGCTGGTCGGGCAGATTAAAATAAGAAGCAAGCCTCTCAATCAAAATGTGAGGCTGCATTTTGTTAAAAGCTGATGAGAAGTCAGCAAATAAAAGTCTGGCATGAGATTTGGGTTTCTCCAGATGCTTATAAAGTGTGTCCAAAATAAAAAGCTTAGCATCATCCACACCTTTATTCCTCTGATAAGCAAATTGAAGAGAATCAAGTTTGCCCTCGACCAAGATGAGAACCTCTTCTTTTAGGATTTTCTTGAGGTTTTTTACTACAAGAGAAGTAAGCGCCACAGGTCTGAAATCTTGTAATTCCCTAGATCTATTGATTTTGGGGATAGGAATAACAATGGAAGATTTCCAAATAGTTGGGAGCTTACAGTTATCAACACACATTTGAAAAAGATGGGAAAAAACACCACTGAGTTGTCCAGCACAGTGGTGTAATGTGTGACCACAGATAAGGTCCGGGCCTGAGGCTTTCCTCTTTTTTGTTTTCTTAAATAGAACCTCAACTTGTTCTTGAGATATTTTAATATCACTACATGGTGTCAAGTAGTTTTTCAACCTGGAGACATCATGCCTGTAATCAGACGTTTCAAATCATAAAAAAAAAAGTATTAAAAGCATCAGGCAAACAGTCATCCTGAACACTGTTAAGGCTGATCTGCTGCTTGGGTTCATTACCATGCTGATTAATTGAAGCCATAGATTTAATCCCACGCCATGCTGACCCAAAGTCGCCATTTACAAATTGTTTTTCTATTTTTTCCCTATACTTACTTTTGGCTTTTACTATTTCAGCCCTAACCTCTCTGGATACAGACTTTCTCTCCAATGAGTCACCAGTAAAGAAAATCTTTTTTTTCTTATTAATCACTGTTTTTAGATCTTTGGTAACCCATGGTTTATTGTTGGGGAAGGTGATAACGGTTTTGACTGGGATAACAGTGTCCACACAAAAGGTGACATAGGACGAAACAGTGTCCGAAAGTTCATCAATATTGTCCCCACAACCATCGAAAAAACATTTCCAGTCCGTACACTCGAAACAAGCCTGGAGGGAGGATATACTGTCCTCTGTCCAGAGCTTAACAGTTTTTGATTCTCCCTCCCGACGTCTAATACAAGGTTGATACGTTGGCACAAGGAAGATGCTGTTGTGGTATGAAGCCCCCAACCCTGGCATGGGAAGAGACTTATATCCTTCCTTTACATTTCCAAAACACAAGTCCAGTGTGGTATTTCTTTGCGTGGTTATACAAGTCACATATTGGTCATATGTCCGCAAGACCTTGTCCAAACGAACATGGTTCATATCCCCCATGTAAAATTTGGGAGCATCACTGCAAATAGTATCCAACCGCTGAGATAAATCCTCAATCACTTGTGTGGCTGCCGTAGCGTTAGCATGGGGATAACAGTACATCAGCGTAAAAAACAGCTGAGGGAACTCACGTGGTAAATAGAAGGGTCGTAAATAGAGGGTGAGTAACTCAATATCAGGGGTACAGATTTTTTCCCTCACATGAATAACTTTACAGTACCTCTGATTTACATAGAAGCAGACGCCTCCTCCACGGCTCTTTCCTGTCGTCTCCCTGGAGCGGTCCAGTCTGATGGGACAGCCGAAACCAGTGAGCGCCATCTCGTTATCCAGGTCGCTCTCATTTAGCCAAGTCTCAGTGATCCCCAGCAGGCAGCACTCTTTAATCTCCTGTCTTAATTTTACCAGGCTCTCCAGCTCGTCAATATTGCGCCTCAAGGACTGCGCGTTAGATAAAAAGACCGAAGGCAGAGGGGGCAGCCGGCGTCGGTCATCAAGACAGAACTTATTAACTCTACGCTTAATGCCTCCCCTCCTACCTCTTTTCCTCTGCGGTGACCGCCTTGGGAGATTCCGGTCAATATGGAGAGGCACAAAAATCTCTGCCGGTATTGTGATCGGTATCTCACCCTCCGTTGAAGAATGTAGTGACAGGAGAAGCTCTCTGGTAAACACAAGACGGTATCCATGCTGCTGAACAGCCGTCGCCCCTCGACAGGTGCAGCAAACCAGCGTAATGATGAAAACAAGTAAAATAAATTGCGAAGATGACCCCAAGTTCCACATCTCTGTACTCCGTCGTTATACACACATGCACACAGCGTTCAAAAATCGCTTAAAACATAAACATAAAACATAGAAAACCACATAAAAAAAAAAAAAAAAAAAAAAAAAAAAAAAAAAACGGTGCTTGCTGTAGTGGGTCGCACACAAAGGAGCGCCCCGGAAGTGAGCGGAAGTTATGTTGCCATCCTTCCACACATGGGAGCTGCTTGGTTCCGGGGGGAGCACCAATAAGCATCAGACGGGGGAGCCACTCCATACATTGATCAAAGAATGCAAAATGTGCGGATACATCAGAGAGGGCAGATTTAAGCTTGCGAGAATCCTTGAGGCGCTGGGAGTTGAAGCAGTCAAAGAGGCCATCAA